>OY482670.1:61475877-61515877 GCA_960531455.1 Urophora cardui | reverse complement strand
CCTTTATTATCTTTTCCCTTATGACCTGTATGCTGTCCTTTCCAGATAGGACTTCGCATTCACCATCCCTGAGCGCACCCAGTTTCCTATAGAGCTCGTATGATGAGGCATGTTGGATCATTGGCAGTCCAAAAAGCGCTGCGTATGGGGATCTGCCAATCCCTGAATGTGTTGCGCTACGTAATGCAAACGCTGCATCACTGACATAATGGTCCCAATTCTTTTGATGATCTTTAATAGATGATCGCAACATTTGTAATACGGATCTATTCACTCTCTCAGCAGCATTGCCTTGGGGTGAATAGAATGCCGTTTTTATATGATTCGTACCATATTTTGCTACAAAAGATTTAAATGCTTCTGACACAAATTGCTTGCCATTGTCAGAGTGTATATATTCTGGCACAACAAACACATGTAAAACGTCAGTTTCTAAAAATTGTATAACATCTGCTGATGTAGCCTTGCGCATAGGTTTCAAAAACACGAATTTGGAAAAGTGATCAAGACACACAAACAAATAGACATTACCACTAGACGTACGTGGATAAGGACCCATAAAATCTATATAAAGACGCTGAAAAAGTCGCTCTGTTATATGTTGCTTGCCCATCGTAGGCCTTTTGAAAGCATTTTGCGTTTTGTTGGTTTTGCAGTTTTCGCAGTTGTTAACATACAACTGCACGTCAGTAACCATACCAGGCCAGTAGTATTTTTCTCTGATCTTACTCAATGTCTTATGTATGCCACCATGTCCTGCAGAGGGCGAGGCATGTGACGCTTCTACCAGACCCTGCCGCAACTCAGTCGGCACCCAAAGTTTCCAGGTGTGGTCCTCTTGGGTTTCGTCACCACGGTTAAACTGAGTCCTTTTGTACACGTATCCGTCTGATATGCAGAGGTCAGGTAATTTTGTTTCTTGTCTGTTATCGTACTTTTTAGTTCGTTGTATTCCGTCGTGTTGAAAAATGGTGAATCTAAGCATATGTCTAATACACGGTCATTCAAATTTATTTCAGCCATATCCGCACGCGATAAAGCATCTGAGAGCCTTTGCGGTGTTCGATTTCAAAGTTAAATGCTTGCAGTTTTAGGCTCCATCTTGCTAGCCGACCAGACAGATCCTTCTGGTTCATTAACCACTTTAGGCTAGCGTGATCTGTGATGACCGTGAACGGAAGACCTTCAACATATGGCCGACAGCGTTTGATGCTCAACACCGCAGCGTAGCATTCTAACTCGGTGATGCTGTAATTGCGTTGAGCACGATTCAGTTTAGCAGACATGTAGGCTATCGGCCGTTCGTTGTTTTCGTCATCGTATTGGAACAGCACTCCGCCAACTCCGCCAGTCGATGCGTCACACTGTATGTAAAATCGTCTGTCGAAGTCTGGGTGTGTCAGTACAGGTGCGGATATGAGGCTTTTCTTTAAAGTTTCGAACGCCTCTTTTGCTTCGTCCGTCAGTGTAAACTTTTTGATTTTGTCTTTTGTTAGACATTCGTGCAGCGGTGCTGCAATTGTGGCATAATCCTTTATAAACCGTCGGTACCACCCTGTCATCCCTAGGAACCTCCTGAGTTGCTTTGGGGTCTTGGGTTCTGGAAAATCCCTCATTGCGGCAACTTTGTTGAGGTCAGTGCGAATGCACCCATTGCCCACCACATAACCTAGGTATCTGACTTCTTTAAAGCAGAACTTGCTTTTTTCTACGTTTATTGTTAGTTTGGCCTCGCGTAAACATTTAGCGACCTTTTCTAACAAGCACAAATGTGACAAGAAATCTTCCGAACATACAAGCAAATCATCTAAATACACAAACACTGACTCACGTAAACTAGCGGGTATTACCTTGTCCATAAGTCTGCACATTCTTTGTGCAGCATTGCACAACCCGAATGGCATGACTGTAAAGTGGTAAAGAGGCCTACCAGGTACAGTAAAGGCTGTTTTTTTCCCGTGATCTTTTTTCAAGGGGTATTTGCCAAAAAGCGTCTTTCAGGTCTATCGCAGAATACATTTCGCGTATTTTGCAGGCGACTCAAAATACCATCAATATGCGGAGGCGGGTAAGCATCTTTAATGGTACGCGCGTTTACCTTTCTGGCATCTAAACACAATCGATTTTTAGTACCCTTGATAACTAGCGAGACTGGCGAGCTCCAGCTGCTGTTACTTTCTTCGATTACACCTAGTTCCAACATCCTGTCAAGCTCACTATATACCAGTTTTTGGATAGCTGGCGATATTGGATAAAACCTTTGTTTCACCGGAAGGTGTTCATCGGTGACTTCGATTATATGTTCTTCCATATCCGTTTTACCTAATCCTAATACTGCAAAAGAGGGAAATTTGGCTTTTACCAATTGCAAAGCTGCTTCTTATTGTGTAGTGAGCGTATGTTGTACCGCTTCGAATGATAAATCGCCTTCAGAGGATGAGCTCTGAAACGACAACCTTTCCTTTCACACCATTCACTCTACTAATGACATTCATTCCAAACACATGCCAAAAATCAACACCTAAATACACTTCCTGTTTTAAACCAGGTACGATGAGAAACTCCATGTCTCTAGTCATGTCATCCCATTCAACTGGCAGTGTTACAATGCCTGTAACTGCCGTTTCTCCCCCGTTAGCCGTTCTAATATTTTGGCCTTTGATAGGCATCACTAAATTTTCTTTGCCTTTCAGCAACTCTGCACATTTTTTACCTAAGCAGCTTGCTCCCGCTCCAGAGTCAAGTAGTGCTAAAATCTCCTGCCCACCTATTTTCGTTTTTGCAAAAAATCTGTTGTCTCCTTTTATGGTTACTATTGTGGAGATAATCTTGTTCTGTATTCTTTTAAAGTTATTCTTCTTTTGCCTCATTTTCTGTATTTTAACATAATTTCTTTTATGTCTTCTTTTTATAATTTCTTCCCCAAAAATACGTTTTCTCGCTTCCTCATATTCCAATTTTCTTTGATGTAAACTTTTTCTTTCAGTTACCTTAACTTTCACTATTTCGTTTTCTTTCGTATTTCTTTCTTCCCCTTTGGATTTTTGCCTACTCAAGAGTCTTAATTTTTGGCTTCCGGGTGCACTTTCTTCTGGACCGAGTCCCCGGAGTACCCTGCCATTTTGGAGTTTCCCGTCCCTGGTTTAAACACACAAAATGACGAATTACTACCACACGAAAAACAACACATATCATGAAAATGGGACTTAAACCTATTTGCCTTCTGAGCTTCTGCCGGATTTTTCTCGAAATAGTCAACAGGCATACCACAGTTAAAACATAACATTAAGTGGAATGGGGATGGACAAAAGGCTTTTACGTTCGACGAAGACATAATGGGGTTACCTGACATAGACACATTTTGAACATGACTGGTTCCTGGTGGCTTGTTATGTCTCACCCTACCAATCTCTTCTACTTCTTTTTCTCTTTCATCGGATTTGGTCATATTTGCGCACTCCTGAAACTCTAACTCATGTACTGGTTTGGACCTAGTCTTGTTTTCCTTCATGACCCTCTCTGCTCTTTTGCATTCACTTTTGAGTTCGGCCAGGGTCTCAATTTTTGCTGCAAATGTGAGATTTGCCAGGTAAGGCTTGAGGTTGCTCCTGATAATATTGACCAGTTCCTTTTCGGGAATTTTCTTCCTTAATCTAAATGTCAAATTGTGAACCTCGCTATAGAATTCGTCAAAAGACTCCTGAATATGCTGTTTCCTCTCCATAATTTCCCTGATAATCTCGTAGTCCGATTCGGCCGTCTTGAAGTGGCTCAGCATCTCGGCTTTAAGCTCCGGGTAGCCGAAGGTGGGACCATCCTCATGATCTTCCAGCACTTGCCAATACCACTTCAAGGCGGTACCGGTGACTAAAGAGTGAAAATCCGTAAAAAGTTGGTGTAATGATAAGTTGTGTTGTTGTCGCAATTTTTCTACTCGGAAAATGAAGCTTTCGACCGTTATACCCTTGTTTGTTCCGTCAAACTTCACATGCCATTTGTCGAGGTCAATTTTCTTCCAGGCGCGTGGACCTTCTTCGCGTGTTCGGTCACGCTGACTTTCTTCTGACCTTCTATGTGTGTCCTCTGGAGTAGATTCCCTGTTTGGCCGATTAGTGTGCATGGAGGTCTCCACCCCAGAAACCCGTTCGCTGAGGCTTGCCATCTGGCTTCGCATGTTGCGGACTTCCACCATGCACTGAGCCATCATATCGCCCTGTTGCGCCATCATCGCCATCATCCGTACTAGTGGCTCAGCTTTATCAGGTTCAGCTCTCTTTTCAGCCGGCTTTGAGCACCCAGCGCCCGAATCCCCAGGCGGTGAACCTCCCTGCTCATCATCAGATATTTCAAAAAGTTGGTCTAATTTCCGCGAGAAATCTAAACTATTGTTCGTGGTGTTTATGGATACCTCTTCCCTAACTGTTAACACGGGGTAATCTCTTCTACCTGCTGCGCCAAAAACCCTGGCCGTACTCCGACTAAAATAATCAGTGGGCCTAACCTCAACTTGCAGTGGAATCCCAGTATCTATTTGATTCAGTAGGGCACCCACGTATTGGTTTTCCAGGGCCCTCGCAACGCTACGTGTTACTCTACGATTGCTGTCTAGTAATCCTAAGCCACCAGGAACGATCTGCTCTTCCTCCCTGTCTTCCATTCACAGGACGTACCCCAGATCGACACGAAGTTTGTACTCCCACTAACAAATACACAACAAATCCGACTAAAACAAAAAGTACCCAACCGAAATTGCCCAATAAATGACGTTGTAAGTATTTTGAAACTACGCTCGCCAACTTTATTAACAAAAAAAATGTTTAATCGTATATGTATGTATATGTCTGTATGTATATATACGTGTATACAGAATGAACACAAACGTAATCCAGATTAATAAGGATATATAAGAAATTAGCAATTCAACTAATTAAATCAAAAGTTTCAAAAATATTATTAAGGAATATAATAGAATATCCAAAGGTTAATAAGCAATAAAAAAAGCAGGATTTATATATATAAAATTTATAAAAAAAATAATTCAGATTACTAATTCAAAAAAAAAAAATATCAAAATATACTGCAAGAAATTCAAAATCCATCCAGTTTCGTAAAAAAAAAATATAATATTATACCAATATAAAATTCCAAAAATTTACGAAAAAAAAAATATAAAAATAAAACGTGTTGAATGAGGAATAAAAAGAATAATATCCTAACAAGATATGTAAGTATAAAAAAATCCAAAAATTTACAAAAAAAAACTAAAATATAAAAATAAAACGTATTGAATGAGGAGTAAATAAAAATAGGCGATTTAAAATTAAATTCAGCTTAAGTGTTGATGTCGTACTTCAACAGAAAAATGATATAATCAAAAAAGAAAAACGATTTAAATAAATATTTCGCAAAGGCAAAAACAAAACAAAAAAATTTCAAAAAATTTTTTTTTTTTTTTTTGTAGGGTGGTAAAAAATACTAGTATATGTTTGTACGAAAGATCAAACTATCTAATTATACTGTTTTGGTGTAGTTGGGTGCCACTCTAGCGAGGTCATCGTAGGAATGGCACATTGTGCGTCTTTATATGTCAGCGTTTCACGTCCAAGTCGAGTCCTTTCTTTCGTCAGTGAGCGAGGCACAACATACACAGAGCACTGGCTCCTTACACGGTTGCCGTTCCGCTCGCTGGCAAAATTAACCCCTGTTGGATGAAGCCGCAAACCTCACTTGGGTTCAGTGTCGCACTAAACCCACGGTAGCGTGCGTAGCTTCATCCAACTTCAATATCATATTCACCGTCTCAACCTCACTGTCTACTCCCAGGTCTCTTAAAGATTCTAGGAGGTACAGTGAAGCTGAGTCGGGAATCCACCCTTGACCAATCAAAAGAATACATATCACTTGCCAGGATGGCAAGTGACGCTATTCCTTTGATTGTCGTCTGTCCGAATAGAGAAAAGATAGAAGTAAGGAGAAGCAAAAAAAAAAGGTATTTAGAAAATAAAAATAACAATAAAAGTAAGAAAAACAAAAACATGAACATTATTGCAACTGCTGGACTGTTGCAAACAGTGGCGTAGCTAGAGAATTTTTCGGGGGGGGGGGGGGTCACAGCCAATGTAAAAAATTTACCAAAATAAAATTACCAAAAAAAAACTAAAATTTTTTTTACAAATGATAAAAATCGCTAGCTTAGAATGCAAATTGTGTAAGTCCTTTTTTAAAACTTTGTAGGAGAGACAAAAAACAAAAAACAAAAAAAAATTCGAAATGAAAAAAATTTCTGTTCATATAAATATTTTGGACTTACACAATTTTTTCGCTTTTTGGACGTACACAATTTGCGTATCACTGAATAACAACGAGTAGAAATATGACAGGTATCTCAGACTTGTTTAGGGCGGTGCGTATTTGATTTTTCTAGCGTTCTACATAAAAATACACTTTTTCATAAAAGTGGACTTACACAGTTTGCACTCTAAGCTAGCGAAATGTAATTTTTTCAGACTATAATTTATCATTTTAGTACACAAATATCGCTTATAATACATATATCAAACTCTTAAGGCCCTTGGCCACTTAAAATCTGGAATGTTAAGAAGTGTATACATATGTGTGAGTGTCGGGTGATTGACGCAAATATCTAAAAGATTTGATTCTCATCAACGCGAGCCCGAACAAGAACGTGTAGCACAACGACTGCCGATTGCACTAACACACACAAAAAAACTCACATATACACACTGCTTGACATGCCAGATTGTCAGTTGCCAAGGGCCTTTAACTATACTTCAAAAGTAAGTCTCATATTCTCTTCTGGAAATCTACGCGCATAGGTAGATTTTCAAGTTTTATGCGCCCAAAATTGAATTTTGTAAAATTGTTACAATTACAGAAAAAAAACATACCCACATATTGAAAATAGAATGGGGAACAATAATTCATCGCTTTTTTCCCGACCCCATACTCTGCACTTGCCCCAGATGGTCGTAACATAGCATATCTGAAGTAAATTTTTTTGTTTTTTTCTTACATATTTTTAAGTGCTAGTTTCAACTTGAGTATTTATTATTTAAAGCATTTCATTTAAGTAACCGTGATGAATCCTAAAGGTTCAATTAATTATTAACACTTTTCAATAATATCCTTGGTTTCCAATAATTCTAAGTTTATAGTTTTAAGCTTTTAAAGTTGGGATATTTAAAAAAAAATTATCACTCTTTTTCATGTTAAAAATTGGTTTTGCTATGTTGCTCTGTCAGACTCAGTCAAATTAACACTCGGACATGATATCTAGTACAATTAGTAGTTAGCCGACAAAAAATTACCTCGCACAAAGCCGCACTTCACTACTAGATACAGGGTTTTTCATATGTACCTACAATAATTTTCTTTTTGTGCTTTATATTTAATTTTAATGTTTATATTTCTAACGCATATCTTGGTTAATGTAGGTGATGCTCGAAAGTAACCCAGATATTTAGCAGCGATTATTGTTAACTTTTTAGGTAGTATTTTTAGTATTTCCGGTTTTTCAAAGTTAAGGAAGTACTTATAAAAAGGGGCTAAGAATTATAAAGCTACATTTTTTAGAAGATTTTTGAGTATGCAATTTTGCAGCTCATTCAATTGTAATATAATAATATGCAACATTCAACTTATTGAAAAATTTCATTGGCTTTTCGGAAATTTTAATTGGAACGGTCTCACGTACATATAACGCAAACACCCTACAGAAAAAATTACTAAAATCGACGGAAATTTTTACAGCATTGAGAATAGCACTTTTTACAATAAAATTGGTTGGCTACATAACAGTACACTTAGAAATCTCCTCAAAATCTTCTATAAATTCTGGCCGCGCTTTGAAGTTTTTAATCCACTCTTAGAAATTTCTACGATTTTTCGGAGTTTTCCATAAGCTTAGAAATCCTGCTTAAGGCGATTTTTATTGTTTACATTTTTAAACGAAAATAAGAGAGTCAAATTTTCAACAGAACTGTTTGAAATAAATTTAAAAACTCTGGCGTATGATTTTCTTTTTTGAGTCACTGTATATATTTTTCAATAAAATCGACTTTTAACTAGAGCCCTAGATACCCGGGTATCGAGTAATTCGATCTGATCGTTTTTGTTTGAAGCCCGTTTGTTGTTCAAGTGCCCGTACAAACATTCGAGCATTCGAGCTTACTGCTTGCCCAGAATGTTGTACTACAGCTACGGACTACATAGCTTACTACATCAGCTGATGACTGATTTTGTGGCAACGCTCGAAAATGTGAACACAATGGTGTAGCTCAGTGTATCTCATATATGTCATCTTTTTTATATTTTTGTTCAGGGGATTCCTTAAATTCCATAAAAACTCTTTATTTTTTACAAGTTCAATTCATTTTTCAGTTTCTTCGTCCTTCATTTCGAATTTCCGTCATTAAAAAATTGAGCTGTCACACTGTAGCGCGCTACAAAGTTAAAGTTAACTCTACTTCTACTACAGCCACAACTACACGCTACAGACACAGCTACACAATGTGGGCATTGCAATGCAATTGTACTGTTTTAACTTTTGACAGCTCTTACTACGTACTACAGCCACACCATTCTGGGCAAGCAGATACAAACAAAAAAAATGTGTATCGGAAAAACAAAAATTAAAAAAACTACATATAAAGAAAAAAATAATAATAATAAACAAAAGAAAAAACAAACTTCAACATACCCGAATTGTTCAAATGCCCGTACAAACATACGGGTAATAAACAAACAAACAACTCTTCGAGCATTTGAACAACAACTGTTCGGGCTACTCGAAAATGTTCAAAAAAACAAATCGAGAGCTCTACTTTTAACACAAATTATTAAAATTTTGCATTAAACAAGCAATTTGGAATAGATGTACACAATAAAATGTTTTTGGCCGCATAAAACTTGAAAATCTACCTATGTGCTACGGTTATAAATAATAATTTTCTTATATAATTTAGTTTTTTAATATTCCATTTTGACAGACATTAAGTAAAATCTCAAGTTCAGATACTCTTATACATTGCATATTTATTCCCATTGTAGTTTATACTAATACTAGCTGACCCGGCAGACGTTGTTCTGCTTAAATTTATTCCTATGAAGCCTAAAGAAGTCTTTGATTACCGTATTGCTAACCATTATCTTAGAGTCCATCTTAATGACTGCGAATAATAAAAAATTGTCTATTCTCTGAACAGTTATAGTTATATTCGCCGCGACAAACATACCTCCCCCGAAACCTATCTCTATCTCAATTCCTATCTCTATTTTAATCTCAATCTCAATCTCAATATCAACCTCAATCTCTATCTTTATCTCTATCTCTATCTCTATCTCTATCTCTATCTCTATCTCTATCTCTATCTCTATCTCTATCTCTATCTCTATCTCTATCTCTATCTCTATCTCTATCTCTATCTCTATCTCTATCTCTATCTCTATCTCTATCTCTATCTCTATCTCTATCTCTATCTCTATCTCTATCTCTATCTCTATCTCTATCTCTATCTCTATCTCTATCTCTATCTCTATCTCTATCTCTATCTCTTTCTCTATCCCTATCTCTATCTCTATCTCTATCTCTATCTCTATCTCTATCTCTATCTCTATCTCTATCTCTATCTCTATCTCTATCTCTATCTCTATCTCTATCTCTATCTCTATCTCTATCTCTATCTCTATCTCTATCTTTATCTCTATCTCTATCTCTATCTCTATCTCTATCTCTATCTCTATCTCTATCTCTATCTCTATCTCTATCTCTATCTCTATCTCTATCTCTGTCTCTATCTCTATCTCTATCTCTATCTCTATCTCTATCTCTATCTCTATCTCTATCTCTATCTCTATCTCTATCTCTATCTCTATCTCTATCTCTATCTCTATCTCTATCTCTATCTCTATCTCTATCTCTATCTCTATCTCTATCTCTATCTCTATCTCTATCTCTATCTCTACCTCTACCTCTACCTCTATCTCTATCTCTATCTCTATCTCTATCTCTATCTCTATCTCTATCTCTATCTCTATCTCTATCTCTATCTCTATCTCTATCTCTATCTCTATCTCTATCTCTATCTCTATCTCTATCTCTATCTCTATCTCTATCTCTATCCCTATCTCTATCTCTATCTCTATCTCTATCTCTATCTCTATCTCTACCTCTATCTCTATCTCTATGTCTATCTCTATCTCTATCTCTATCTCTATCTCTATCTCTATCTCTATCTCTATCTCTATCTCTATCTCTATCTCTATCTCTATCTCTATCTCTATCTCTATCTCTATCTCTATCTCTATCTCTATCTCTATCTCTATCTCTATCTCTATCTCTATCTCTATCTCTATCTCTATCTCTATCTCTATCTCTATCTCTATCTCTATCTCTATCTCTATCTCTATCTCTATCTCTATCTCTATCTCTATCTCTATCTCTATCTCTATCTCTATCTCTATCTCTATCTCTATCTCTATCTCTATCTCTATCTCTATCTCTATCTCTATCTCTATCTCTATCTCTATCTCTATCTCTATCTCTATCTCTATCTCTATCTCTATCTCTATCTCTATCTCTATCTCTATATCTATCTCTATCTCTATATCTATCTCTATCTCTACCTCTACCTCTACCTCTACCTCTATCTCTATCTCTATCTCTATCTCTATCTCTATCTCTATCTCTATCTCTATCTCTATTTCTATCTCTATCTCTATCTCTATCTCTATCTCTATCTCTATCTCTATCTCTATCTCTATCTCTATCTCTATCTCTATCTCTATCTCTATCTCTATCTCTATCTCTATCTCTATCTCTATCTCTATCTCTATCTCTATCTCTATCTCTATCTCTATCTCTATCTCTATCTCTATCTCTATCTCTATCTCTATCTCTATCTCTATCTCTATCTCTATCTCTATCTCTATCTCTATCTCTATCTCTATCTCTATGTCTATCTCTATCTCTATCTCTATCTCTATCTCTATCTCTATCTCTATCTCTATCTCTATCTCTATCTCTATCTCTATCTCTATCTCTATCTCTATCTCTATCCCTATCCCTATCCCTATCCCTATCCCTATCCCTATCCCTATCCCTATCCCTATCCCTGTTCCTATCCTTATCCTTATCCTTATCCTTATCCTTATCCTTATCCTTATCCTTATCCTTATCCTTATCCTTATCCTTATCCTTATCCTTATCCTTATCCTTATCCTTATCCTTATCCTTATCCTTATCCTTATCCTTATCCTTATCCTTATCCTTATCCTTATCCTTATCCTTATCCTTATCCTTATCCTTATCCTTATCCTTATCCTTATCCTTATCCTTATCCTTATCCTTATCCTTATCCTTATCCTTATCCTTATCCTTATCCTTATCCTTATCCTTATC
Source organism: Urophora cardui (assembly GCA_960531455.1). NCBI lineage: Eukaryota > Metazoa > Arthropoda > Insecta > Diptera > Tephritidae > Urophora > Urophora cardui. Next base: position 61,504,458 of record OY482670.1, on the reverse strand, counting down.
CTTATCCTTATCCTTATCCTTATCCTTATCCTTATCCTTATCCTTATCCTTATCCTTATCCTTATCCTTATCCTTATCCTTATCCTTATCCTTATCCTTATCATTATCCTTATCATTATCCTTATCCTTATCCTTATCCTTATCCTTATCCTTATCCTTATCCTTATCCTTATCCTTATCCTTATCCTTATCCTTATCCTTATCCTTATCCTTATCCTTATCCTTATCCTTATCCTTATCCGTATCCTTATCCTTATCCGTATCCTTATCCTTGTCCTTATCCTTATCCTTATCCTTATCCTTATCCTTATCCTTATCCTTATCCTTATCCTTATCCTTATCCTTATCCTTATCCTTATCCTTATCCTTATCCTTATCCTTATCCTTATCCTTATCCTTATCCTTATCCTTATCCTTATCCTTATCCTTATCCTTATCCTTATCCTTATCCTTATCCTTATCCTTATCCTTATCCTTATCCTTATCCTTATCCTTATCCTTATCCTTATCCTTATCCTTATCCTTATCCTTATCCTTATCCTTATCCTTATCCTTATCCTTATCCTTATCCTTATCCTTATCCTTATCCTTATTTTTATCCTTATCCTTATCCTTATCCTTATCCTTATCCTTATCCTTATCCTTATCCTTATCCTTATCCTTATCCTTATCCTTATCCTTATCCTTATACTTATCCTTATCCTTATCCTTATCCTTATCCTTATCCTTATCCTTATCCTTATTCTTATTCTTATTCTTATCCTTATCCTTATCCTTATCCTTATCCTTATCCTTATCCTTATCCTTATCCTTATCCTTATCCTTATCCTTATCCTTATCCTTATCCTTATCCTTATCCTTATCCTTATCCTTATCCTTATCCTTATCCTTATCCTTATCCTTTTCCTTATCCTTATTCTTATCCTTATCCTTATCCTTATCCTTATCCTTATCCTTATCCTTATCCTTATCCTTATCCTTATCCTTATCCTTATCCTTATCCTTATCCTTATCCTTATCCTTATCCTTATCCTTATCCTTATCCTTATCCTTATCCTTATCCTTATCCTTATCCTTATCCTTATCCTTATCCTTATCCTTATCCTTATCCTTATCCTTATCCTTATCCTTATCCTTATCCTTATCCTTATCCTTATCCTTATCCTTATCCTTATCCTTATCCTTATCCTTATCCTTATCCTTATCCTTATCCTTATCCTTATCCTTATCCCTATAGCTACCTACCTTTACCGGGACCGTCCATCACCATCCGGACCCACTACTTTAGCCATCTCTGGGAAAATAGCTGTATGTGGAAGTGCGCTCAACGCTTTTAATTCAGGGGTTATCCGAGTCCACGCTTTGGCCCAAATCTTGGAACCCGGCCTTGGCATCATTATTTTAAAAGCTCTTTGTTGAAGTCCTCCTCAACAGCTTTCATTTGATACCAATTTCGCTCAGAAACTTTCCAGGGTCACTCGGTCCCACGTTTTAACCCATATTTGGGAACCCGGCCTAGGTATCGCAATGAAAATAACTTCATGTTGAAGGCCTGTTTAACACCTTTCATTTGATACCAATATTGCTCGAAGACTTGCTGGATCGATCTGGGTCCTCATTTAGGCCTATATTCCGGGAAGCTTCCACTTTTTCTATATACCCTACTATGTGCACTAACACCACATGAATATACTGTGAAAATTTCAAAAGGAACGGTTAGTTACTTTGGGAGTTTATAAAGGACACACATCCACAAATGCACACATACACACATACACACCGATTTTTCCAATTTTCGGACTTTTCCGGAGGGATTTTCCAAAATTTTCTTCCGTACGAACCATCTCCTCGAGAATACGAACAACTGACAAAAAATTTTATAGAAATCTGCCCAGCCGTTCTCATCTGATGAGGTTAGTAACATTTTTTACACCATTTTTATATATATAGATTATTTGATTAAGATGATAAGTAATTGAAAGAAAACTTGAAATTTAAATAATTGGCGTTACTTTTCTGTTATTAGCATGTTAATAACAGCAATACCGTATAATAATTGTAGCGTTTGTTGAGCCGTAGGGAAGTGCAGGAACCGTAGGAATTTTACCACAAAAGAGCGAATATAAGTACAAAGAATGTAAATTGTGGTAAAATTCCTGCGGTTCTTGCACTTTCCTACGGCTCAACAAACGCTAGAATTATACGTAATACTTCGTGAAAAAGCGCTAAATTTCGAATTACCAATTTCGAAAAATTACTATTCTCATTGATTTTTTCCTGAAAAAGAAATGTATGCTAATAAAGTCAAAGATGGTTTTATGGTCAAAAGGAATCTTTCGGGGGGGTTTTGTCCCCAAACCCCCCCCCCCCCCCATTAGTACGCCAATGGTTGCAAAGGTATATCGTGGATTTGCTAACGTTGGGCGCCATTGTTATGTAACTGCGTGCGTTGGGCAGAGGCGAGGCGGAGGGCTGGCATGCTTGCATCCCAGGCTAGCTCGTCGTTGGGTGGATTCTTTTCCGCCTGCCTTTACCCACAGTTACACAAACAAAAAAAAGGTGTTCATGCCATGAATGAAAGGGATCGAAAAGAAAAAGCTGTAAAAGAGAAATGAAAACTAAGACCAGTCCTTGTCCAGTCCAGTGGAGTCTATCCCACCCTCTTCAACGTAAGCACGTGAAGCCATGGGCACTGTGCTGACTCCTAATTAACCTACAGCGCCCCCGAACTCAGTCCTCATGTCAGAGAAGAGCGTCAGTCACTGTTCATATCATCCACTCCTACTTCCCCTCTATTTCACCAGAGAAACACCCACACCAAAACGTTGAGAGATTTAGGCCTGCATCCTAAGGTTTATCAGTCTCAAACCGCAAAAATGAAGGCTTTTAGATACATAACCTTTTTATGCTTCACAAACTTTTTATTTCAGTGGCTATTATTCTCCTCTATGCTTACACAATTCATTAATATTTATAATTCCTACAACCTATACAATTTATTAATTATATATGTAATTAATTTTTTTTTTATATATATAAATTCTAACTTAAGATTAAATTATTTTGTGCGAGAAATAGTAAAAATTCAAGCTTTTGTTTCTAATCCTAGTATGATGGAAATTCTCTTAATTCTTCAATTAATCTATCACCCTAATGTATGCTACGATAGCTGAATGTATTTAAAAAAAAAAATGTATCTATAATTTCTACTACTTGTGTTAAACTTATGTTTGTATATATGGGCATTCACATGCCTAAAAGAAAATATAGGTCACTAGCACGAAAATTGTTAGCAAAACAAACCAATGCTCCAATATGGGCACACTAACAATTGCCGTGGGATCGATAGGTATGTACGTATGTAATAAAGAATAAGTATGTACAAGTAATGATCAAAACCAAACTCACCTTGGTCTGTCCAGCGTTGATGGTGCCAACAATGCTTCGCAGACCTAGAGTGGGAGAAAGAATAGGTGTTCCTAATATTCACTACGTACCTACCTACTTATGTGCATATATACATACACAGTGGACTCTCTAATTTTCCACTGCACCTGTCAAAATCTGAGCCTAATCACTCGCTCGAATTTAGAAACAGCGAGCGAGGCAACTGGGCAGCACGGAAGATTTGATCATTGGCGAAATAATTTAAGAAAAAAATTGCATCGAAGAAAATTAAATTACCAAATTATAAAGTACGGAAGGCAACAAAAATTACGTACGAAAAATCTAACTAAAATTGAATCTAAAATTGAAGTGGCCAACTGAAGAGAACAAAAGAAAAAAACTTGGATGTCCACGAGGTACACCCAGCAACAACAACCAACTCGCTAATAGAAGTCCAAGGAATTTTTGTTGTTGTTCGCCTGTTTGCTAGCAAAAATACTTCTTCTTCTTCCTTGTACCTATGAGTCTGGCAATGCCTGTTACTGAGGAAATTATAAGTGGACCAGCAAATAAAAAAAAGGTATCTAAACTATATCTATGTGCAGAAATTATCTCGAATTAAACAAAAATATATATATAAAAAAATAAGGTAAAAAAAAAAATATATTGATCGCCGCTGTTCCTGCTGTCGATGAATGTTTCCCCTCCGTGTTTGATCTTCTCCTCTGCTATGTGTATGTTTGATTTTCTCCTCCTTTGCTGCTGTCCCAAATGTTAAATTTTCTTGCTTTTTGTCCCAAAACTGTTGTTCGAACGTGTATGTATGTATGTATGCTTGTCCCGCCCTCGCTAGGGATAGCAACCTTGCCGTTGGTGCGGGGGCTTAGTCGCTAGGCGACAGGAATGTGGGACCCTATGGCTTCTGACTCGTAAGGGTTGGATGCCACAGGGACAACACAGACCTCTTCGCGAGCGATGACCAATAGCTATCCAATACCTTTCCACATCCCCAACCTTTCCTTAATCCTATCCTCTGCCCCTCCCCCTCCCAATCCAGGGTGTTATGCGACACCGTGCCCATTGGATGTTTGCAGCCGGGAGGCAAATCAGGCTGTATTAGAACGGCGCCTCCCTGACACCGGGTCACCTCGGGGAGTAACTACGACCTTACCACGGTAAGAGGCACTGCCGTGGCCGACCACACAGAACTCCTCATAAAAGATTTTTTGACTGTCACGTCTGCCTTGCCAGGCACGCAGTCGTAAGAACAAGATGAAAAAACAAGAAAAAATTAAAAACCAAAATAAAAACCAAAACATAGATAATGCTGGACAGCGGCAGCAGCACCAGCCGCAACAACAACAACAACAGCAGACGCAACAACCGCGTCATGGTGCAATGCAGGCAGCGCAACTGCCACAGCAATCGCCGGAACAACAACAACAGCGACCGGTGCAGGAAAGGCAACAACACCAGCCGCAACAAAAACAAAAGCAACAACAACAGCAGACGCAACAACCGCGTCAAGGTGTAACGCAGGCAGCGCGACTGCCACAGCAATCGCCGGAACAACAACAACAGCGACCGGTGCAGGAACGGCAACAACACCAGCCGCAACAAAAACAAAAGCAACAACAACAGCAAGAGATGCAACCGCAGGCAGCGGCACCGAAGCTAAAATCGCCGCAACAACAACAGCGCCCGGTGCAGCAACAGCAACAATATCAGCCGCAACAACAACACCAATGGAAGATGCAACAACTGCAAAAAGGTGCGCAGCAAAGAGTGGAACAGTCGCAACAATTGCCGCAACGAATGCAGCCCCCAGTGCAACAACGGCAACAACACCAGCCGCAACAACAACACATGCTAAAATCGCCCCTAGGTGCAACGCTTTCACAGGAACAGCTTCAACGACAGAAGCACCCGGTGCAGCGGCAGCAGCAGCAGAAGTCTCCGCAGAAGCAACGGCAACAAAAACAATCGCCGCAATACCTGCAATCCCAACACCAACCTAGACTGCAACAGCTAGAGCAGGTATTGCAACAACAGCAACAAGAGCTGCGACAAAAATTGCAAGAGCTGCAACAGCAACGACAACAGCTACGCAACGATATGCTCCCACCCCTGCAACAGACCAGACAATCGGACAGACTAACCAACGCACAACAACGACAACGGAACAAAAGACAAAAAATTCAACAAATAAACAGGGAGAGAAATGCAGCAAGCTTCCTGGAGGCATTAACCTCAGAGGAAGCGTCGCTATTTATGGAGCATATGCGGGGTGACGACGAGGAAGATGAGGATAACAAACCGTCAACCAGCGAAGCAGCGAGAAAGGCAGCGGAGCGGAGAGCTGCGGGCGCCAAGGCAACAAGCCCTATGGCCACAGGCGCAGGGCGCAATGGAACTGAAGGGACCAGGGTTCTGCAAGGGCCCGGTGGGCATGACACCACTGAGGGCCACATAAGAGTAACCCGAACGCCTAAACCGGGGCACACATCCCCCCAGAATCAGGCAATCTCGCGCACCCCAACCGCACACTGTAACCAATCAGGGTTACCCCTTGACCACAATCAAGGTACGGAAGGGGCGGGTGAGCGAGCGCCTCGTACTGGGCAAGTGCTACCTTCTGCCAGCCAAAGCCAGCAGGAAAAGAATAATAATAGAAATAAAAATAGAAGAGCAAAAATGCCCGGGCTCCCCCCTAGGAGCTCATCGGGCGGCTTAGGCGACAGAAGGAGGCTGGGGATGAGTGGCACTACCGCCAAGTGGTACGTGCGCTACCTGCAAGCGGGTATGACCCCGGATGAAGCTCGCGACTTGGCACTAAATAGGCCTGCTGGGCAAACAACTCCCCCAAACTCTGCTCCCGCCTCTGGGCAGGAGCGTAGGCCGGGGGAGGGGAAGGCCCAGCAAACCAAGACCGCACCTGCTGGAAAGCGGATGAGCGGGACAGAAATGATGCCAAGCACGAGCAAGCCGCCTGCACACGCCCTACGGCGTAGAAGCAGGCATAAAAACACAAAAAACAACGAGCCCGCACCTGCTGAAAAGCGGGGAAGCGGGCATTTACCGTCTGAAGGGATGACCGGGTCAAGAAGACAATGGGCCATTCCCTCACTAGGCACCTCGTCTGGGGCGAGAGACCAGCAGGTCAATCGAGGGCCGGGGGCCTCGCGGGAGGCGGAGCATCGAAGCTACTCAGACGCCCTCAGGGGCATCCGAGTGGCTGTGCTTCCGACCAACTACCCGTTTGAAGCCCTCAGCCACGATGACCTCACAAGGCTCCAAGATGCCATCTTGGACGAGGTGCTTAAGGGGGAAGAACACCCAATTGCTTTCACGGGTGTACTCTTCAGGCCAAGTATGTTACTAGTGGACTGCAGGGACGAAGCAACGGCAACTTGGCTAGCCAGAGTAACTCCAACTCTGGGGAACTGGCAAGGGCCGGCCCTGAGCACGAGGAGAGGAGATGATATACCGCTCATACACTCTGTGACGGTATATCTCCCGAGGAGTGCTGAAAAGACCTCGGAGTATGCCCTCGGGATGCTCCGAGTGCAGAACGAGGGCCTCAACACCCATATGTGGCGTCTCATGAGCAGCACGGTGGAAGACTCGGGACTTCGTCTGAACATATCGGTGGACGAAGGCTCCTTTGCCTCCATGCGCAGGGCGAATTTCGTTTTAAGTTACCGCTTCGGTTACGTCTCAGCAAGGCCTAGGGGTTACAGGCAGAGTGCAAGAGGCGAAACTGAAGCAGGAACCAGAACAGGGGGTGAGGAGGGAACTGGGGGCGAAGGGGGCAACGTGACCCCACCTGAAATAACACCTCAACCACCCTCCCCATCAAAAGAGAGCGCTCCTGACACCCAAACCGGGCTTGGCACCGGGTTCCAGTCGGCGGCCTCTAGCCTCCCGAGTACTCAGGAGATGCAGGAGGATACTAGAGCGGCATCCCCCATTTTTCTGAATAGTCAGGAAATGATGGAGGATGCCGAGATGGTACCTTCTGGGATCCTGAGTACCCAGGAGATGCTGGAAGACCTCCAATTCCTGGGACTGGGCGACGGGAGTGGAAGGGACACCGCGCCCTCGGTGGAGGATGAGCGGATGGAATAGAGCATGACCACTGCAACCAGGAGAGTACGTGTGGCCCAGATAAATCTTCATCATGCCAGGGCTGCTTCTGCAGTCTTGGCAAACACGTTTAACATGGAGGATCTGGGCATTGCACTGGTGCAGGAGCCCTGGGTTTACCAGGGCAAGATCAGGGGTCTGGAAGCAGGCAATAATAAGGTAATTTGGGATCTGTCACAAGATAGACCAAGAACATGTGTAGTGCTAAATAAGTCGATTAACTATTTCTGCATTACAGAATTTTTAAGCGAAGATATGGTTGCGGTGCAAGTGGGCATGGAGGTGGAGGGCAGGAACCTTGACGTCGTCCTAGCATCAGCCTACTTCCCGGGGGAGAGACCAGAGGTCCCCCCAGAAAACGTGCAAAGACTGGTAGAGCATTGCAGGAAGGCTAGACTTCCACTTATAATAGGTTGCGATGCCAACGCGCACAGTATACAATGGGGCAGCTCGGACACAAATAGTAGAGGTGAGTCCCTATTAGAATTTATTATAAGTAAAGACCTATGTATATTCAATGTCGGGTGTACTCCGACATTCGTAACAAGAGTCAGGGAGGAGGTTTTAGACGTAACCCTAGGAAACATTTTGGCTGATAATCTGGTCACAGGGTGGAGGGTATCTAACGAGCCCTCCCTCTCGGACCATAGAATAATTCGGTTTGAACTAGGTGTACAAATTACTAATAAACCACCTAATAGGAATCCCAGGCATATAGACTGGGCCGTATTTAACGAGGTAATCGATAATAATATGGGATCGATCAACAAGGTTAGTAGAGGAGGGTGTACGGAGTTAGAAAATAGAGTGAATGAGCTGAATCATTTAATGATTGAAGCTTTTCATGAAAGCTGTCGAGCAACAAAGGGCACTCCCAGGAAGACAAAATGGTGGACCTCGGAGCTCTCGAAAATGAGGAAAGAAGTGCGCAGGCTGTTTAATAAGGCCAAGCGCACTGGACACTGGGAGGAGTATTCGACACAACTAACTGCCTACAACAAGGAAATCAGAAGGGCCAAACGCGAAAGCTTTAGAAGTTTTTGTGCAGAAATTACATCTACTCCGGCAGCCGCGAGGCTTCACAAAGCTTTGGCTAAGGAGCAGAGGGAAACTAGGCTATCGCTCAAACTCCCAGATGGTACCTTTACGGCAACCGAGGAGGAGAGAGCAAGAGCACTACTGGCTGCACATTTTCCGGATGCATGTCCACCCGATATGGGTTCAGATACGGAGGTGAGAGCATGTAGACCAAGACCATCTGACTGGAGATATGCTAGAAATCTCTTCTCAACCAATGCAGTAAGATGGGCATTAAGGTCTTTTGAAAGGTATAAGTCCCCAGGAGTGGATGGCATATACCCGGTATTTTTGCAGCAAGCAGAAAGTATTGTCCCGCACCTAAGGAAAATTATGACAGACAGCTTAGCGCTGGCATATGTCCCGCAGGTGTGGAGAAGGGCTAAGGTTGTATTCATACCTAAGGTAGGAAAAAAGGACTACTCACTAGCAAAGTCCTTCAGACCCATAAGTTTAACCTCCTTCGTCCTAAAAGCGATGGAGAAGATTATTGACAATGAGATCAGGTCGAACACTCTGGGAAAATATCCGTTGCATCCAAATCAGCATGCGTACAGAGCAGGCAGGTCAACTGACACAGCTCTTTACCAACTGACAACAGAGATACAGAGTGCTTTCGAACAGGGGGAAACCGTGATATGCGCATTCCTAGATATAGAAGGAGCCTTTGACAACACAGATCATAATAGTGTGTGTCTGGCCTTAGAAAAACGAGAAGTTCAGAGGCCAATCCGTATGTGGATAGACTCTGTTCTTCGTACCAGAATTGCGGAGACTTCAGTAGGTGAAGGCATCGTACAAGTTAGGACCACCAAAGGCTGTCCACAGGGGGGAGTTCTATCCCCCCTCTTATGGAGTCTAGTGGTGGATGAGCTCCTGCAACTGTTAACTGATAACGGCATACGTTGTCAGGGTTATGCAGATGACATAGTGATAATTGCACGGGGCAAATTCGAGAGCACTCTCTGTGATATAATTCAGAGGGCGCTTCGATTAACGAAGAGGTGGTGTGCAGGAGTGGGACTAAATATTAACCCACGGAAGACGGCCATTGTGCCCTTCACAAAAAGGCGGACCCTTAGGGGGATGAGAGGTATACTTGTGGATGATGTTGAGGTGGACACGGTATCAGAAGTGAAATACTTAGGAGTCACATTTGACTCCAAGCTCTCATGGAAGAAACACGTGGACAACACTACATCTAAAGCCACGAGGGCTATAATGGTGTGCAGACGTCTTTCAGGCAAATCGTGGGGATGTAACCCCCACATGCTAAGATGGATGTACACCATGATAGTCAAGCCGATCATCACCTATGGGGCAGTAGCCTGGTCCTCAAGAGCAAATCTTTCAACGGTGAGACAATCGCTCACCAAAGTGCAACGCCAGGCATGCGTGTGCATAACGGGAGCTATGCGCACGTGTCCAACGGCGGCAATGGAAGTGCTTCTTGAGCTAACCCCGCTGCACATAGTTATTGATCAAAGTGCCAAGCGCTCCCTAATGAATATAGTAAGGGAAGGCTATGGAAAAGATAAGGTTGTATCATCACAAAACATGGTCAAGTTGGGGGAGAAACTCCCGCTCTCTCAATTCCCCAGAGATGATATAAACAGGGTCATAATTTTTGAAAAGAGGTTTAAGATAGAGCTTGGGGACAAAAAATCATGGAACGTCTCTAGTGTTGAGAGTTACCTACAATCTCATCACTTAATATGGTACACGGACGGCTCGAAAACACCTGAGGGTATTGGAGCTGGTATATTTGGCCCAGGGTCAAAGATTTCCCTACCCATGGGGGTTTATCCGAGCATATTCCAAGCAGAAGTGTATGCCATAAGTGAGTGCGCAGGCATGTTACTGCGACGTGGGTACTCGAATGAAAGAATAATCATACTAAGTGATAGTCAGGCCGCACTTAAAGCAATCTCATCCTTCGTGATAAAATCCACGACCGTGCTTGAGTGCGTTAATAGGTTAAACGAACTGGCAACTCGGAACTCTATCCTATTGGCCTGGGTTCCAGGCCATAGAGGGATAGAGGGTAATGAGCAGGCGGATGGCCTGGCCAGGCAGGCGGCGGCTTCCAAACCAATAGGTCCTGAGCCATTCATAGCAATAGGCCCACATACTATCAGGAATGAGCTTAGAAATGAGGAAAGGAAGTTAAGGGAACAGTACTGGCGCCAAACAGATGGAATGCGTCAGGCGAAGGCACTAATGGGAGGGTATAACATAAGTCGATTCAAAGGGCTTCGGAACCTCACTAAGAATAAACTGAGAAGTCTGACAGGAATTCTCACAGGACATTGCAGGCTTAGGAAACATATGCATAGACTAGGTATCCTGTCAGGCAGTCTATGCCGCTTCTGTGACAGAGAAGATGAGTCTGCGGAGCATATACTGGTCGAGTGCGATGCCATTGCAAGGAAGCGTGAAAGATTCCTGGGCGCGCCTTGGCCAGGTCAGGGACACATTCAGTCTCTAAAGCCGAGCGATATCCTTCGATTTCTGGAGGAGCTCGGGTTAGATGAAGTAATGTAATCAAGAAGAGGGTACAATAGATCTAGTGGTCGCAGTACAATCCTCAATGAAATCTATCTATCTATCTATGCTTGTCCCGGCTGGGATTTAAACCATCAGCCCAATAATTTTCAATAATTATTTTTCGTATTAGTATCGGTGTATATGTGTGTCAATTCTTTCCGAGCGCAGTTGGTGCATAATATATCAATTTTGTGATTTGAGTGCAATGTGAATATACACCTATGTATGTGGTTGTGGTTGCGACGCAGGTTGAGATATCGGACCTGAATTCTCCCGCTTAAAAAAAACATATATATATATATGTGGATATATATATATTTCCTTTTTTTTTTTTTTTTTTTTTTTTTTTTTTGATCTTTTTGCAACCGGGAGGAATGCAATATGGTTTGCTTCAACGCCCTGCAGCCAACGAATATGTATATATGTATGTTTGCAGTGGTTGTCACTTTTGTTGTTGCATGTGGGTGGGTCTTATGGTAGTATCCCCAAACCTACGTGGAGGTACTTTGTGGCAACCTAGAACAAAAAAAGGTGGATATGTTTCACGTCTCTCTACATACATATCAACAGCTTAGAGTGCAAACTGTGTAAGTCCACTTTAAAAAAAGTGTATTTCTATATAAAACGCTATGCATCACGCTAAACAAGTACATATGTGCTATTTGAAACATTTATACACTTTGATATTCAGTGATATGCGAATTGTGTAGTTCTAAAAGGAAAAGAAAAGTGCCCAAGTCCGAAATACATACATGAACGCAAAAATTTTAATTTTAATTTTTTTTGTATTTTATCTCTTCTGTAAAAATAAAACAAAAAAAAAAGGACTTACACCATTTGTGCTCTAACCCATCGATATGCATGTTTGGCTGTGCACATTTGGATGTACGTGCGGCTAGGTACACACATACGCACAGGTATCCATATGTTGCTCTGCTAATCGAACTACCACTTTTGCGTCTACTTACCTCCAACCAACTCCTTCTATGTCTTCTCGGTGATGCTCCCGTTGGTGGCTAGGGGGATAGTTGTACCTGGTAGCCACTTACACCTGGACACCAGTCTTCGTGCGGCACTGCAACACACACACACCTTTTGTTTTTAAACAAAGAAACTTTGTTCTCTTTTTTTTTTTTTTTGTCACAACTTTAATACTTTTCTCAATTCAAATAAAACTTTAAACTTTTATCTACTTTATTTTCTACTGCTGCACACTCTAGAAATATTTGTACCGCGCACGGACTGCAACTTCCACTATTCTATGCCGTTTTCCTAACTCGGCCCTCTTTTATATCCTCCGAATCAACCGAAATTATTAACGGGCTTATATACATCATAAAACGCTTCTTCCAAGGAAAGTTAACACATACGCACAGATACATATAAAGGTATTTCGTGTTCGATCTGAGGTTTGACGATCGGACTTTAACATAGACAAAACATATAACATACAGCACGCTGTTACTAACAGAACCTCAATCGAACCAATTCACACATTTACACAAACCTACATTCAGATACTAATTCTACATTTTGGGGCAAAGGCTTTCGTAACATACTTTCATAACTTGTGTTAATAGACACGCAAAAATTTATTGAAATCGGTTTATGACCACGCCTACTTTTTAACAAAGATATTTCTGGAACACCCTTTGGGAATTTGTAACGTTACATCTTTGTAACTAGAAGTCATAAAGGAATGAAATTTTGCACAAAGAATAATATTCATATGCTTAGTTGGATGACTGATAAAAATTTTGAAAATGGGCGCGGCTACGCCCACTTTATGCAGCACTTGCTTTATATAAAGTACCTACACCGTATTGTGGAACGATTTTCCGTCATCCCTTGTCAAGTTTGGTTTGGAGACAAACCGGTTTCGGCTAATATGCGCCATCTTCAGTGTCTTCTTTCGTTCTGAGTTATTTTCTGTAAGTTCGATAGCATTTATAGTAACTAACTTCCGTCGTTTTGTTCAGGTACTTCGTGTTCATGTGATGTGTTCGTGCATTCGTGCGTTCGGGTGCCGTGTGTGTGTGTGTGAGTCTGTGTTGTGTGTTTAGGTATGCAAATCTATTTTTTTGTCATATTTTCATTATTGTACCCTCATTAACCAAGTAGGTAAAAGTCCGTTATTGTCCGTTTGTGTGTTGTTTTGTTTATGTCGGTTTTAGGTCTTTTGTCCTCTTTCGGGTATATTAGCTTAAGCGGTTCAAATAATGTATCCGATGCGGTGTTTATTTGTTCATTTATTATTTTACCTACGAATGTTTTTTGTTTGTATATCTCCATATTTTCTAATATGTTAAGTCGTCTTCCTTTATGCTGTATGTGGAGAATTTTAGCTGTTTTTCCTATTTTCATGAGTGTACACTTGTTTTCTGCCATGTGGTTGGCGAAATTTGATTCCACTGTCGTTGATGATTTTCTTATTTTCTTATTGTAATCCCTTATGTGTTCTCGATATCTCGTCTTGATTTGGCGTCCTGTTTGTCCTATATAACTGTTTTGGCATTCGCAAGTCAATTTGTATACGCCTTGTTTGTCAAAGAGGTCTTCCTTGTTAATGTTGTTTCGTAGAAGTTTTCCCATATTGTTCGTCGTTTTAAATGCTGCGTTAATGTTATATTTTTGGAAAACTTTAGCCAACTTGTAAGATGTTGCTTGCCCATTTCTTCTCTTCTTTTTCTTTGGTTTCTGACTTTCTAGAATTTATGTTTTTTTGTATTTTCTTCACTAAACTTTTTTGATATCCGTTGTTCTCTGCGATTGTGTATATTGTGCTCAGTTCCTTGTTGTAAGCTTCTTTTTCTAACGGGGTTCGTTCAAGTCGTGTTAATAAATGTCTTAAAGCGGCGTTCTTGTGCTGCTGAGGATGGTTAGATTTATTGTGTATTATTGTATCTGTTGCTGTGGGTTTTCTGTATATTTCGTAAGTAAATTTGTTAGTCTCTTTGTTTATTTTAATTGTTAGGTCCAGGTAGTTGATTTTTCCATTTTTCTCTGTATCCATAGTGAATTTTATATTTCTGTGTTGGCTGTTGAGGTGCTCCAAAATTTGTTCTTCTTTATTTCCCGATATTAGGCAGATGATGTCATCTACATACCTGGCATAAAAATTGACACCCAAATTTGCCGTCAGTTCTTCCATATAAATTTCCTCCAAATGTTGCATAAATACTTCCATAAGGATAGCTGATGTGGGGCTACCCATGCCTAGTCCGTGAGTTTGTCTGTATATTTTATTGTCAAATTTAAAATAATTCTGGTCCAGGGTTATTCTCAGCGTATTTACTATCTCTGTAGCAATGTCTTTGTTCGTTTTCTCTGTCAGTATTTTAGTTAAAGTTTTTAGTGTTTCTGTCGTTGGTATCGAAGGGTATAGATCCTTCACGTCAAATGATACCAGTTTTGAGTCCTTGGGTACGTTCAGGTTGTTCAGTTTGTTGACTAGTTCCGTCGTATTTTTGATTGTGTATTTATTTGATAGGTCTAGTTTCTCGGTTAGTAGCTTGTTTAGGTGTTTTGATAGTCTATATCCTGGTGCCAACTTATGGTTTACTATTGGTCGCATAGGTGTTCCTGCTTTGTGGATTTTAGGTAGTGCGATCAGTGACGGGGCCGATGGATTCATTGCCGTGAGAGTGTAGGCCATCTTGTTCTCTATTATATTCTTTGCTTGTTTTATTGCACGCTTTATTGCCATTTGGTATTCTTCCGTTGGGTCTTTCCTTATCACTCGACAGCCCATTTCTTTGATGAGTTGACCCGTTTTTGCGGTGTATTCCTCTTCGTCCATTAGCACCGTTGTATTTCCTTTGTCTGCTTTTGTTGCTATCACCTTATTATCGATTAGTTTCTTCCTTAACACTTTTGCCGTTTTATTGTCGTCCGTTGCCATTTCATTTCCAGCAGCTTTTATACTCTTTTCGATTATGCGTCTGCATATATGCCTTGCGTGCTCCTGTTCTTCGTTTGGTACTAGTGATATGGCCATCTCCGTGTCTGCAATAGTGTTCTCTACGTCTTTTTTTCTATCGTAGCTTTCGATATTGTACTTCAAACCTTTTTGTAGTAGCTCTGTTTCTTTGGCGTTGATGGAAAGATTTGTTAAGTTAACAAATCTTGGATGGAATGATGTTTTGTTCTGTTGTGAGCATTTTTTGTTGTTGTTTTGTTTTGTGTCAAGGTCCTCCAGTTTTTTGCTGAGTTTTTTGTATTTGTGTTCCATGGCCTTTTTGATCTCCTCCTTTATAGTGTCTAACGTTTCCATAAGGCAACTAACTAGGTTGTTTTCCATCAGCTCCAGGTGGATGCGTAGTAGTTCCTCATTTATGCGCTCCTTCTTTGCGTGTTGGTTCCTGATCTCGCATCTGAGGAAGCTGTTCTCTGCTTTCCGTATAATTTTGCGTTTATCCTCGCTGTTCACTTTGTGCCCTATTTGCGCGTATTTTGAAATGAGTTTGGTCTTTAGACATTCCTTATTAAACCATATGTTGGCTTTTGTGTTGTGTATTTTCTGTATGCAGACGCATAATCGAAAAGAGTATAAAAGCTGCTGGAAATGAAATGGCAACGGACGACAATAATACGGCAAAAGTATTAAGGAGGAAACTAATCGAAAATAAGGTGATAGCAACAAAAGCAGACAAAGGAAATACAACGGTGCTAATGGACGAAGAGGAATACACCGCAAAAACGGGTCAACTCATCAAAGAAATGGGCTGTCGAGTGATAAGGAAAGACCCAACGGAAGAATACCAAATGGCAATAAAGCGTGCAATAAAACAAGCAAAGAATATAATAGACAACAAGATGACCTACACTCTCACGGCAATGAATCCATCGGCCCCGTCACTGATCGCACTACCTAAAATCCACAAAGCAGGAACACCTATGCGACCAATAGTAAACCATAAGTCGGCACCAGGATATAGACTATCAAAACACCTAAACAAGCTACTAACCGAGAAACTAGACCTATCCAATAAATACACAATCAAAAACACGACGGAACTAGTCAACAAACTGAACAACCTGAACGTACCCAAGGACTCAAAACTGGTATCATTTGACGTGAAGGATCTATACCCTTCGATACCAACGACAGAAACACTAAAAACTTTAACTAAAATACTGACAGAGAAAACGAACAAAGACATTGCTACAGAGATAGTAAATACGCTGAGAATAACCCTGGACCAGAATTATTTTAAATTTGACAATAAAATATACAGACAAACTCACGGACTAGGCATGGGTAGCCCCACATCAGCTATCCTTATGGAAGTATTTATGCAACATTTGGAGGAAATTTATATGGAAGAACTGACGGCAAATTTGGGAGTAAATTTTTATGCCAGGTATGTAGATGACGTCATCTGCCTAATATCGGGAAATAAAGAAGAACAAATTTTGGAGCACCTCAACAGCCAACACAAAAATATAAAATTCACTATGGATACAGAGAAAAATGGAAAAATCAACTACCTGGACCTAACAATTAAAATAAACAAAGAGACTAACAAATTTACTTACGAAATATACAGAAAACCCACAGCAACAGATGCAATAATACACAATAAATCTAACCATCCTCAACAGCACAAGAACGCCGCTTTCAGACATTTATTAACACGACTTGAACGAACCCCGTTAGAAAAAGAAGCTTACAACAAGGAACTGAGCACAATATACACAATCGCAGAGAACAACGGATATCAAAAAAGTTTAGTGAAGAAAATACAAAAAAACATAAATTCTAGAAAGTCAGAAACCAAAGAAAAAGAAGAGAAGAAATGGGCGGTCCTATCATATACCGGAGCAACATCTTACAAGTTGGCTAAAGATTTCCAAAAATATAACATTAATGCAGCATTTAAAACGAGGAACAATATGGGAAAACTTCTACGAAACAACATCAATAAGGAAGACCTCTTTGACAAACAAGGCGTATACAAATTGACTTGCGAATGCCAAAACAGTTATATAGGACAAACAGGACGCCAAATCAAGACGAGATATCGAGAACACATAAGGGATTACAATAAGAAAATAAGAAAATCATCAACGACAGTGGAATCAAATTTCGCCAACCACATGGCAGAAAACAAGTGTACACCCATGAAAATAGGAAAAACAGCTAAAATTCTCCACATACAGCATAAAGGAAGACGACTTAACATATTAGAAAATATGGAGATATACAAACAAAAAACATTCGTAGGTAAAATAATAAATGAACAAATAAACACCGCATCGGATATATTATTTGAACCGCTTAAGCTAATATACCCGAAAGAGGACAAAAGACCTAAAACCGACATAAACAAAACAACACACAAACGGACAATAACGGACTTTTACCTACTTGGTTAATGAGGGTACAATAATGAAAATATGACAAAAAATAGATTTGCATACCTAAACACACAACACAGACTCACACACACACACACGGCACCCGAACGCACGAATGCACGAACACATCACATGAACACGAAGTACCTGAACAAAACGACGGAAGTTAGTTACTATAAATGCTATCGAACTTACAGAAAATAACTCAGAACGAAAGAAGACACTGAAGATGGCGCATATTAGCCGAAACCGGTTTGTCTCCAAACCAAACTTGACAAGGGATGACGGAAAATCGTTCCACAATACATCATATTCCTACCCTGTCGGAAAAACAAGCAACCAAAAAGTTACCTACACCGTGTTTCCATCAAACGCAAACAAACAATGAAAGCATACAGCTGAGTATCTAATGTTCGATTCCACTCGAACTTAGGCTTCCTTACTTGTTAAAGTTACAATATTAAATCACAAGACACCCCCTGTGTTTAAAATTGCTCAACTGCTATGCTTTATATTTTTAAGATACATACCTTTTGAAATAAATATGTACCTTTATATTATATATTTATATAACATTTGTATTAAAGTATACAATACAAATCTTTTTTTTTTTTTCTTTTCAAAAGTTGAATTCAATAAGCTTTAATTTTTTCTACAAAACATTGAAATGAAATAAATGGTATGTTTTAAAGTACTCATATGTGTATGTTTTTTAAACAAAATTTCAAAGGTAACAGTCTCTTAGGTAATTCCGAAAATTGCCGGGACCCCGGGATTGTCATTTTCAAATCCCGAAATCCCGGGATTGCCAAAAAGCTTCGGGATTCGATGCCATGGTGACGAATATAATCGGTTTCACTCACATCACTAAAATGACTGAAACATCTCTAAGGAAACTGCCAGAACTAGAAGAAGAGAACAGATAATTTCCAGTGTTGCTCCGCAGTCAGTCGTAACTTAACCATAGAAGTGTTAACATCAAGTCAAGTAAAACAAGTGTAGACTTTTTAGTCGTGAAATAAAGCAGTGTGAATTAAGAAGTAAACGAAGACTTTTATTTAACAATTTAGTGATACGAACCCGATAGAAATAATCGAGCTATCGACAAATACGTAACAGTATGGTAAAGTCGATAACTTGTGACAACTATCGAAACATATTTGGTATCAGCTAAGTCGACGTCGACGGTCACTAGTTGCCGTTTATTGGTGACAAGAAGAAAATTTAGTATGTATGCATTTTTGGTTTTTAAAATTTTATTACGGGAGTGTTAAAATTAGTAGAACTAACATCCGCAGAATATATCCTGCTAGTTTTATTGAAAAATTCCCACTAGTTTAAAAATAAATTCGGTGAGCGCACATACCGAAGCCGACCCAAAGGTTTTCAATGGGGTACGATACCAACTAATTTTTTACAACATTGAGAAGCAATCACTATTAAATTGAATGCCTAGGCACCTCCTTTAAGAAAGATTGAGGAGAAAACTAATTTATTAAATATTTATGTACATACATACATATGTATATATGTATTTCAACTCAAATATTTTTTCTTTTATTTATTAATTACTCGAGCACTTCATTGCTATGTTCATCGCTAAAACTTGATGAATCATATGCAAAATACATTTATTATAAAGAAATAAATTATCTAAATAGCACAGATTAAAAATACGGAAAAAATTGCGCACAGATTCTAAATAAAATCAAACAGCTACTGCAGAAATTATAGGGATAGTACTTTCGTCATTCGGTTTACCGATAAACAGTCGACGTCGTCTCAATACGCTTAGCTAATACCGATTTTCCGTCGATGTGACGACGACGTCGAGACGATGCGATGTCGACTGAAAAGTGACAACGACGTCGACGACGACAACCGTAATAAGGGTGTGTATTTCATCGTATTCTTCCAAGGCGACCAGTTGACGAAACGCGAAAGAGATTTATGAAGGCTTCCGTGCCACACTATCCATGCCCAGATGCACCAGTCGATTGGCGTTATGGGACGCATCGAAGGTTTCAAAACTATACTCGGTCAAACACAAGATATTACGATGGCCTGTTGGTGGCCGCTGCTAGGAATTTACATATCAAATTGGTTAAAGTGCGGAATATCAAAGCAATGTATGATAATTGAATCTTTTCAATTCACCAAAGCATTTCAAGCGCTAATCGATGCATTTGGCGTGGAGCCGTATTGCGAAGTGTACTCGGCACCATATACCATCATAACATTGGATTTTTTAAATACATATGTATGTTAAGACTAACAAATGTGAGGCTGCAATTAAGTTATGATAAAACTAATGTTTTTAAATAAATATAATCGTTTAAAATATTATTTTCTTTACGACGAGGACGGTAATGTATAATACCTTAGAAAAATCCAGAAATAATCCCCCATTAGTGCCTTATATAATCCATTAGTTTTGCCATATATATACCTCATTTAATGGATTAAATATTGATATATTAAGCATTAGTTTGTTCCTATTTATACCTTAGGGATAAAGTATTCGCGCGAGAGCGCTATATCAAGCATATATGTGAAATGCAATGTGAAAGAAAGAGATAGAACCTTCACACATTTCTGCGTATACCTCAGTTTTTCCCAAACGCTTTAAGAAACTAATGGAGAAAATTCAAATTCCTAAAGCCCATATGACACTACGTTTTTTTTCTGGTATTCTACCAGGTTTTTTGTGTGAAGGAGATGGTCAAATACAGTTTTGCGTTGGTGAAAGCGAGCAAGCTATATTGAAAAAAACCAAACAAAATACCATCTAGGCGATTAAAAACCAACGAGCCAGCTTGTATTTCGGTAGGTTTTTTGGCATTCGGTCATTTTTTCTGACAATTTTTCCAATTTGACAACCATAAAATAAATTATATTTAAAATAAAAAAATATATGGAAATACAAATTTTAAATTTGCCTCTTGTAAGCTTCTGCTTTGGCCGTAAGGGTAAAGAAGAAGTCCGCAAGAAAAATTATATTGCGTACTGGCTTCCCTTTATAACACGGAATGCAAAGCTATCCTGCCCTTTGGGTTTCATAACTTTTTTATTTCAGTAATTTAAATCAAATTTCCAAAAAAAAATTATTTTTGAAATAAATATTATTTTCATTTAGGTTGAAGTTTAATGTCAATCTAATTATTTTTGAGGGAGTATTTGTCTCTTTTCAATATTTATTTCAAAAATTAATTTTTTGAGAAATTTTAATTTAAATTACTGAAATAAAAAAGTTATGAAACTCAAAGGGCAGGATAGCTGTGTATTCCATGCTATAAAGGGAAGCCAGTACGCAATATAATTTTTCTTCCGGACTTCTTCTTTACACTTACGGCCATAGCAGAAGCTTACATGAGGCAAATTTAAAATTTGTATTTCCATATATTTTTTATTTTAAATATAATTTATTTTCTAGTTGTCAAATTGAAACAATTGTCAGAAAAAATGACCGAATGCCAAAAAACCTACCGAAATACAAGCTGGCTCGTTGGTTTTTAATCGCCTAGATGGTATTTTGTTTGGTTTTTTTCAATATAGCTTGCTCGCTTGCACCAACGCAAAACTGTATTTGACCATCTCCTTCACACAAAAACCCTGGTAGAATACCAGAAAAAAAATGTAGTGTCATATGGGCTTATGCCTATATGACACTACATTTTTCCCTGTTTTTTTTGGTTTTGAAAACCCACCGAAAGTCAAAATACAAAAACAATTCTTCTATAGGTTGAAAAGAGACAAATACTCCCTCAAAAATAATTTGATTGACATTAAACTTCAAACTAAATGAAAATAATATTTATTTCAAAAATTATTTTTTTTTGGAAATTTGATTTAAATTACTGAAATAAAAAAGTTATGAAACCCAAAGGGCAGGATAGCTTTGTATTCCGTGTTATAAAGGGAAGCCAGTACGCAATATAATTTTTCTTGCGGACTTCTTCTTTACCCTTACGGCCAAAGCAGAAGCTTACAAGAGGCAAATTTAAAATTTGTATTTCCATATATTTTTTTATTTTAAATATAATTTATTTTATGGTTGTCAAATTGGAAAAATTGTCAGAAAAAATGACCGAATGCCAAAAAACCTACCGAAATACAAGCTGGCTCGTTGGTTTTTAATCGCCTAGATGGTATTTTGTTTGGTTTTTTTCAATATAGCTTGCTCGCTTACACCAACGCAAAACTGTATTTGACCATCTCCTTCACACAAAAAACCTGGTAGAATACCAGAAAAAAAACGTAGTGTCATATGGGCTTTAACTAATGGATCATTTAAGGCATAGTCAAGGCAGATATACCAGGTAGGCGCAGGGGCGAATTCAGAAAATCCCCATGTATTTTGTATTGTAATTGGTAGAGTGTAATGTCAAAATGATATTTTTCCGTGGTTAAAATCTGAATTTGCTTGGGACTCGCTCATTCCTATTGGCCATGATTATAATTCGCTTGGATTTTGACATTACACTCTACCTTTGGAAATAAAAAAAGTAGTTTCTGAATTCGCCCGTGAGCCTACCTCTAGTGATATGATGTTTTTCATTTACCCGTGCGGGTGAATTTCGCCGCCTTTTATAGCAAACTGAGGGCAATAACGCGACGATTACGGACTTAAAGCCTGGTGCTCAACCAACCTCCCGACGGTAGCTTGATGATAGTACCGTAGCACAGTGCCGCGACTCCATACAAATGATGGACAAAAATAGAAGGAGTGGTCAGAATTGGAACTTCACACCTAGAAGTATTATGCCATGCTAATTTCAAAAATGAAATCGGCTTTTCGGTACCTGTTACTCATTTCGAGAAAACCGAGTTTTTCTTGCATTTTTATATGAAAATAGTCATTGTGAACATGTGTTGATATAAGTGGAAGCAGTCATAGAATGGGCTGAAACTTTACACCTCAAAGGACTATATCACGCCAATTTCAGAAAAGGAATCCGTTTTTCAGCATCTGTTACCAGTTAATTAAAAACAATTTTTTTTTACAATTTTTTAAAAAGTTAAATAACTCATAATCATCGTAGACATATGTATGTTTATAAAAACCGAAATAGTATTCAGAACTTGTTGAAACTTTACACCTAAAAGGACTAAGCCATGCTAATTTCAAAAATGAAATTGATTTTTCGGTACCGGGTACTCATTAAAAAAAAAACAATGTTTTTTACATTACAATATGAAAGACAAATAAGGCATAATTATTGCTGATTGTGGTGTTTACGAAAACATGAAGGAGTTGTCAGAATTTATTGAAACTTTACATCTGAAGTGTCTATATTACTCTAATTTTAAAAAAGTAATCAGTTTTTTTGTAACGGGTACCCATTAAAAGAACACCGAGTTTTTTCACATCATTATTTAAAAATGAAATATGGCATATCATTGCTGCTAAGTGTTCAGACAAATAGAGTTAATAATCAAAATTTGTCGAAACTTTATTCCCTAAGTGAATGCATTATGGTAATTTGAAAAATTAAGTAGTTCTTTCCTTACATGTTAAGCTTTAGAAAAAACAATTTTTTAAAATAAAGCATAATCGCTGTTAAGTAAGTAAGTAATAATCGCTGTTATATGTTAATAAAAACATAACTCATCGATGTTTTATATTATAAATATTTGTTTGTGTAAATGGGTAAAAAGATATGTCAAATAGATACAGGTAATGTGATTAGTTAGGTGAACAAAATTATAAAAAGACTCAATCAAAAAAACTAAAAAAAAATAAAAAATTGGGCCTCCCTGATGTGCATACATTTGTATTATTATTTTCGCAAGCTGTTTTTGTTTGGTGCTTAAGCAAAATATTATTCATTATGCAGATAAAGAATAATAGGTATGTATGTTATTTATTTTTATTTTCTTTCTGTTCGCCTTTCGTCTAATCAGTGGGCGCTGTAAGTTGTCTCGATTCCACTTATTTGTTTACCCCAATTGGTTAACATATTATTTGATAACTGGTGTCATTGCTCTCCATATGTATATATAATAATATAATACAATGGCGCCATGGCGGGGTGTAATAAGGCCTTTTGAAATAAGGCCTTTAACCCTAATCCTCTAAAGTGAGCCTCTCAGTCTCACTTTAAAGTTTAAAAGCGAATTATTCCTAAACCAAAAAAGCTTTTTGTCTGAAATTTTGGGTATTCCTCCATTCGTGTTCGTAAATTATGAAATAATTATGATCTTTGGGCTATTTATTTATTTTAACAATTTTTTTTGCAATCGTATAAAATTGTAACGAAAAACCGAAAGTGAGCCTCACCTTAAGTATCTTTAACGTAATAAGCTTACATTTCTAGAGTTCAACTAAATTTTGAATCCGTTGTTCACAAGGTTTATCCAGTGAGGTTTTTACATTGTGAACTCACCATACTTCCCCCGGATTTTGGTGAATTCGACGTATTTCACCATGGATCTTAATATAATAGGATGTCATAAAATTAAGGAGACCGGAAAAGTCAACAATTTCAAAACAATTAACATTTTATCATTTTTCTGTTTACTGACAATCTAAATTACGGAAAAGATGCGTTTAAATAGAGAATCGAACGATGAGCTGCTTTATGCGTAAGTAATTTCACCACGAACGTCGCGTTTTAAAAATTTGGAATTTGGTTGCGAAAAATATATATTAGCGGCGATCATATGAAAAATGTATTCATATTCATTTGATTCATAGATTTCTCATTGTGTGCACAAAAACAAATTTATAACAGATGTAATAAAACCATTTGTAATGAACATTCAAACAACTACAAAAATGTGTGAAAATTGTAGTACATTAATGTCTCCTATTTTACGGAATTACGTTTTTTATCTTTATATACTAAAAAAATTGTCAAAACCGTTATAAGAATGTATAAAAATGCTTCTGAATTCATTACTGCATAAATAAAAGTAAAAACCAAATACCAAAATAATGTGTTTCAAAATTTCCCCATAGGTGAGCCTCAGAGTCTCACTTTCGGTTTTACGTAACTTTTCAAAATTCGGTGATTAGGGTTAAGGCTAGGGATTCCAATCCCGGGATCCCGGGATCCCGGGATCCCGCCCTTTCTGACTCCCCGAAAATCCCGGGATAGCTAGAATTTTATCCCGGGATTTTCGGGATAAGATAAAGAGAGAATATTCCGCTATTATAGCAAAGAAAAGTTATATTTTATATAATTTTTATTGGTCTCAGATCTGTATACTAACAGCATTTCCTATTCTGAATGAAAATGTTGCATTATTACATTGCAGCATTATCAACATGTGTCCTGTGTCGTATCAAAGTGTTGCATTTTTCATGTGATGAATGAAACAAAAATAATGCAACCTTTTACTTGTGCTAAGAGCAGAAAATGTTGCCCGTAGTCGGGCCAGTTTTATATTTCGTCAATAGAACAAACATCCCTAAAAAAGTGTTGAGTCTGTGTGGAAGAGAACAAAAAAATGTGACAGCCGGAAGAAAGTGCGACATTTTTGCTAGAATAAAAAAGTCGATTAGTCAAAATAAGGATTACAATTTTTGATTTTTTTTTTAATAATTAAATTTTTTGTGTTGAAGTACGCGTTGTAGGGAAACGTACGTTAGGTATTTTTTAAAGCTTTTAGCTTGTGGCAAAATTCATTTGATAATTTCTATTTCCTGATTTTTGGTCATTTATTTCTCAAATGTTTTTTGGAATTTTCCCACACGGAAAGCACATAATGGAAGAAAATGGAAACAAAATTTTAATTAGACTTGATAGTCTTACAACACTCTACTAAAATTAAATACGCAGCTGCATACTCGGAATTCATATCAAAATTTTGCCTCCGATATTTATCTATTCAGAAGTTGCATTAATTTTCTGAATTTTTCGGCAAGCTTGGAAATATTCGCTTAAACAAAGTTCGTCGTTAAATTCTAAAAAAAATTCTATTGGAAATTATCAAATGATTGCAAGCCTTTTTATTAATATCCTATAAGTATCTACCAACTGCAAAGGCAAATGTTTTGTTCACCAAATGTTTGTAATTTTCGTTGTTGGTTGTGCTTTTTAAAGTAACTCTTAGGTATTATTAAATAATACGAATGATTTTACATTCCTATTTTATTTTGTTACTAATGAAATAATAAAAAATGGCAATAAAAATCTATTTTTTCTTTGCATTTTAAAGTTGTAGCGCTTCTCTAAAAATGTATTTCGCTAGCTTAGAATGCAAATTGTGTAAGTCCTTTTTTCAAACTTTGTAGGAGAGACAAAAAACAAAAATAAAAAAATTTCTAAATGAAAAAAAAAAATTTGTGTTCATGTAAATATTTTGGACTTACACAATTTTCTTCGCTTTTTGGACTTATACAATTTGCGTATCACTGAATAAAAACGAGTAGAAATAAGACAAGTATCGCAGACTTGTTTAGCATGGTGTTTTTTATTTTTCTAGCATTCTACATAAAAATACACTTTTTCATATTTACTTTTACTTTTATTTACTTTTTCAACCCCAAATGTTGGAAAATAATACTGGTCGAAAAATTTTTGTAACAGAAATAAAATTCTACGTTTCAAAAGGATTTCGGTGTAGTTTTTGAGATATTCATGTCCGAAGAGGCGAAAAACGCAGTTTGTGGCCATATTCACACCTCAATATTTTTAAAATTACTGACATTCATTAAAAACTGATTACATCTATTGGAAGCACGATCATTTCTTTTGAAGACAACGTAGATATCTGAATAAGATACCCGAAAAAGCAAAGCGCTGTTTTCAAGAGAAATGATCGTTCTTTCAATAGCTGCAATCATCTTTTAATGAAAGTAAGTAATT
Organism: Urophora cardui; assembly: GCA_960531455.1. Lineage (NCBI taxonomy): Eukaryota > Metazoa > Arthropoda > Insecta > Diptera > Tephritidae > Urophora > Urophora cardui. The sequence continues at coordinate 61,478,128 of OY482670.1, read as the reverse complement.
TAACAGATTGAGCAGTGAATATAGCAAAAAATCGCATTTTTCGCCTCTTTGGACATGAATATCTCAAAACCTATACATATTACCGAAAATCCGACTTCAGATTCAGAATCAGCGCACCGAAATCCTTTAGAAAAGTAGAATTTTATTTGAGTTAGAAAATTTGTTGAAAATTTTTTCGGCCTGTGTAATTAAAGTCCAAATCCCGGATAAATCCCGGGATCCCGGGATTATAAAATAAAATACCGAAAATCCCGGGATCGTAAAAATCGGAAAATTGGAATCCCTAGTTAAGGCCTTGTTTCGCAAGCAAAGTAAATAAAGCCTTTATTTTGTCATTTTCAAAAAAAAGGGCTTATTTCACATTTAAAGCGCAATTAGGCCTTTTTTGAAATGTGCAATAACGCCTTTATTTATTTACGTGATAACTTATCCGTCTACGTCGACGTATGTGAATGACTTTGGTACGTTGCGGCGACGGATCCGTCGTACTTGTGATGATGTACATTTGAATGCTTTGTGGCCTACGCTGAAGGGTGTACTACGTAGAGGGACATCGCCGTGGCGGTAGCCACGGTTGGGGCACACGTCCGGACGGATGGCGTACTCTGAAAAAAATACCCGTAGTTAAACCAACAACTTTCGGCTGTTGAATCTCCGTCTTTGATTCAACAGCAAAAGTATTTGTTTTTACAGCAAAGTTTTTGATCCAACAATTTATTCAAAAACGGGCGTTGTTGATTCAAAAACTTGCTTGCCTTTAAAAAATTTTTTGTGAGAAAATATTTTTTTGTGAGAAAACCAACAACAAAAATAATGATGGAGAGAAGATGAAGAGAAAAATCCAAAAAAAAGTTATTTTTAGCAACAATTTTCTCCCCGTTGTTGATTTAAAGACAAAAGTATTTGATCCAAGAGTTTCCGTTGTAAACAAAACTAATGAGAACAAATATTTTTAAATTTTGTTTTTACAATGTTTCAAATAATTCATGGATTCCTTTTTAGGAAATGGAAGTATTGGGAAACAACTTATATTCCTTTGACTTGCTCAATGATCCAGTATGAGAAAAACACTTGTTTAAAGTTTTAATAAAATTCATGTATTTAATGTTCACATGAACGCAGTATAAAAGCAAGTGAAGTTAACGAACGAATTCAAATATGAGTACAAAAGAGAATACGAAAAAACTTACAGGGTTGCATGAATATGTGCGTTGTATACAGGGATGTATTTCAACACGCCTCCTCAACGCGCATTTTCGTGCATAAACGAAAAAACTTACAAATATTCATTTTATACCAGACCTAACATTACAGTAAATTTATCATGACTAGGTCTAGCCAAATTCTTAGTCAATAAATCAGCTATGTTATTACTGCTACAACAGTATTTCAATTCAATTTTACCATCTCGATATACATCTCTAACATAGTGATATTTAATATCAATGTGCTTACTCCTCGAATGATACATAGGATTCTTAACTAGATTCATAGCGCTTAAATTATCACCATTTACCACCAATGCATTAGGATATGGAAGTTTCATTTCAGATAATAATTGTTGCAAATAAACTCCTTCTTTTACCGCAGACGTTAATGCCATGTATTCTGCCTCAGTGCTGCTTAAGGCTACAGTTGGTTGCTTCTTAGACTCGTACGAAAATACGCCACCAGCGAATAAATATACAAAGCCTGTATATGACTTACGGTCAGTACCATCGCCGCCCCAATCTGCATCTACAAAGCATTCGACTTCTTTGCCCGTCTTATGATACCTTAGCATTTTGTTTTGTGTCGCATACAAATAACGCAAAATTCGTTTTGCTGCTGCCATATGTTCAGTATGTGGATCGTTGTTTCTTTGCGCAAGTTTACATACTGAGTGCAAAATGTCTGGCCGTGTGCATATTGCCAAATACATCAGCGATCGATTAACGCCTGATACTGTGTTTGTCTTGAACATGTCTCATCACGCACATAAATGCCTTCACATTGCAATTATCTTCTGAATGTACAGAATTTGCGGATTTTCTTCGCTCACCTTCTTCATTAGCTTTATCTTTACGGCGTTAAATTTTGCAGCTCATCTCGGCTTTCTAATGCTACCACCAAATTCTCAAATGACTTCGGCAGACTTGCCAGAAGCATTATAACAAAAAATTCATCTTGGAGCGATACGCCAATTTCCTCAAGCTTCTCTGCCACTGATGTAAAATTGCAAATATATTGCTGCACACACTCATCGTCGGTC
>OY482670.1:61202553-61475677 GCA_960531455.1 Urophora cardui | reverse complement strand
TAATAATATTATAATAATAATAATAATAATAATAATAATAATAATAATAATAATAATAATAATAATAATAATAATAATAATAATAATAATAATAATAATAATAATAATAATAATAATAATAATAATAATAATAATAATAATAATAATAATAATAATAATAATAATAATAATAATAATAATAATAATAATAATAATAATAATAATAATAATAATAATAATAATAATATAATAATAATAATAATAATAATAATAATAATAATAATAATAATAATAATAATAATAATAATAATAATAATAATAATAATAATAATAATAATAATAATAATAATAATAATAATAATAATAATAATAATAATAATAATAATAATAATAATAATAATAATAATAATAATAATAATAATAATAATAATAATAATAATAATAATAATAAATAATAATAATAATAATAATAATAATAATAATAATAATAATAATAATAATAATAATAATAATAATAATAATAATAATAATAATAATAATAATAATAATAATAATAATAATAATAATAATAATAATAATAATAATAATAAATAATAAATAATAATAATAATAATAATAATAATAATAATAATAATAATAATAATAATAATAATAATAATAATAATAATAATAATAATAATAATAATAATAATAATAATAATAATAATAATAATAATAATATAAAATAATAATAATAATAATAATAATAATAATAATAATAATAATAATAATAATAATAATAATAATAATAATAATAATAATAATAATAATAATAATAATAATAATAATAATAATAATAATAATAATAATAATAATAATAATAATAATAATAATAATAATAATAATAATAATAATAATAATAATAATAATAATAATAATAATAATAATAATAATAATAATAATAATAATAATAATAATAATAATAATAATAATAATAATAATAATAATAATAATAATAATAATAATAATAATAATAATAATAATAATAATAATAATAATAATAATAATAATAATAATAATAATAATAATAATAATAATAATAATAATAATAATAATAATAATAATAATAATAATAATAATAATAATAATAATAATAATAATAATAATAATAATAATAATAATAATAATAATAATAATAATAATAATAATAATAATAATAATAATAATAATAATAATAATAATAATAATAATAATAATAATAATAATAATAATAATAATAATAATAATAATAATAATAATAATAATAATAATAATAATAATAATAATAATAATAATAATAATAATAATAATAAAATAATAATAATAATAATAATAATAATAATAATAATAATAATAATAATAATAATAATAATAATAATAATAATAATAATAATAATAATAATAATAATAATAATAATAATAATAATAATAATAATAATAATAATAATAATAATAATAATAATAATAATTAATAATAATAATAATAATAATAATAATAATAATAATAATAATAATAATAATAATAATAATAATAATAATAATAATAATAATAAATAATAATAATAATAATAATAATAATAATAATAATAATAATAATAATAATAATAATAATAATAATAATAATAATAATAATAATAATAATAATAATAATAATAAATAATAATAATAATAATAATAATAATAATAATAATAATAATAATAATAATAATAATAATAATAATAATAATAATAATAATAATAATAATAATAATAAATAATAATAATAATAATAATAATAATAATAATAATAATAATAATAATAATAATAATAATAATAATAATAATAATAATAATAATAATAATAATAATAATAATAATAATAATAATAATAATAATAATAATAATAATAATAATATAATAATAATAATAATAATAATAATAATAATAATAATAATAATAATAATAATAATATAATAATAATAATAATAATAATAATAATAATAATAATAATAATAATAATAATAATAATAATAATAATAATAATAATAATAATAATAATAATAATAATAATAATAATAATAATAATAATAATAATAATAATAATAATAATAAAATAATAATAATAATAATAATAATAATAATAATAATAATAATAATAATAATAATAATAATAATAATAATAATAATAATAATAATAATAATAATAATAATAATAATAATAATAATAATAATAATAATAATAATAATAATAATAATAATAATAATAATAATAATAATAATAATAATAATAATAATAATAATAATAATAATAATAATAATAATAATAATAATAATAATAATAATAATAATAATAATAATAATAATAATAATAATAATAATAATAATAATAATAATAATAATAATAATAATAATAATAATAATAATAATAATAATAATAATAATAATAATAATAATAATAATAATAATAATAATAATAATAATAATAATAATAATAATAATAATAATAATAATAATAATAATAATAATAATAATAATAATAATAATAATAATAATAATAATAATAATAATAATAATAATAATAATAATAATAATAATAATAATAATAATAATAATAATAATAATAATAATAATAATAATAATAATAATAATAATAATAATAATAATAATAATAATAATAATAATAATAATAATAATAATAATAATAATAATAATAATAATAATAATAATAATAATAATAATAATAATAATAATAATAATAATAATAATAATAATAATAATAATAATAATAATAATAATAATAATAATAATAATAATAATAATAATAATAATAATAATAATAATAATAATAATAATAATAATAATAATAATAATAATAATAATAATAATAATAATAATAATAATAATAATAATAATAATAATAATAATAATAATAATAATAATAATAATAATAATAATAATAATAATAATAATAATAATAATAATAATAATAATAATAATAATAATAATAATAATAATAATAATAATAATAATAATAATAATAATAATAATAATAATAATAATAATAATAATAATAATAATAATAATAATAATAATAATAATAATAATAATAATAATAATAATAATAATAATAATAATAATAATAATAATAATAATAATAATAATAATAATAATAATAATAATAATAATAATAATAATAATAATAATAATAATAATAATAATAATAATAATAATAATAATAATAATAATAATAATAATAATAATAATAATAATAATAATAATAATAATAATAATAATAATAATAATAATGATAATAATAATAATAATAATAATAATAATAATAATGATAATAATAATAATAATAATAATAATAATATTAATAATAATAATAATAATAATAATAATAATAATAATAATAATAATAATAATAATAATAATAATAATAATAATAATAATAATAATAATAATAATAATAATAATAATAATAATAATAATAATAATAATAATAATAATAATAATAATAATAATAATAATAATAATAATAATAATAATAATAATAATAATAATAATAATAATAATAATAATAATAATAATAATAATAATAATAATAATAATAATAATAATAATAATAATAATAATAATAATAATAATAATAATAATAATAATAATAATAATAATAATAATAATAATAATAATAATAATAATAATAATAATAATAATAATAATAATAATAATAATAATAATAATAATAATAATAATAATAATAATAATAATAATAATAATAATAATAATAATAATAATAATAATAATAATAATAATAATAATAATAATAATAATAATAATAATAATAATAATAATAATAATAATAATAATAATAATAATAATAATAATAATAATAATAATAATAATAATAATAATAATAATAATAATAATAATAATAATAATAATAATAATAATAATAATAATAATAATAATAATAATAATAATAATAATAATAATAATAATAATAATAATAATAATAATAATAATAATAATAGTAATAATAATAATAATAATAATAATAATAATAATAATAATAATAATAATAATAATAATAATAATAATAATAATAATTAGGGCAACAGAAGATATGCAAATGCATATTTTTCTGTTGCAGTCCTGTTTACATATGATAAATATATATAGGCGTTTTAGCTCAAGACGAAGAGAATAAGCCTAACTTGTTAGGGCATATTTTCGCATATTTAGGTCAAAAGGCTTATTTTTGCATATTTTGACTTATTTACACACAGAACGAAACGCTGGCGAAAATCGCCCGGCGAAAATTCGTCAGAAAAGACTTATTTCTAATTTGGACGATATCGCCTGTCAAATAAATTATTTGGAACTTGATAAAAACATGTAGTAAAACAAAAATATACGTTTTTTGATGTGGAAAAAATTTAAAATATTCACAGAAGAGAAGAGTCAATGGAAGAAGTAAGGAAACATCGTAATTATAAAAATATGCATATGGCAATTTCGTCTTGATTCTGTTTTACTGGGCGATATTCGCAAACAAATGTCATCGCCGCACCACGCGAAAACACGCCCGGCGATTGGTTCTGTTTAAGCTATTACACGAATCAGCTGTGTATCTAGATATGTGCATAGGCATACGTCAGACGGTCAATATATATTGATGAAATCTGTGAATCGCGATTCATATTGACAGTGTAGCATCGAGTATTGATGGATCGCGATTCTGGATCGCAGAATGTTTAGAAATTTTGAAATCCGCGATTCGGATCGCAATATTGGCAATAAGCGAATTGAAAGTGAAAGTGCGAAAAGGACGGAAGTAAAATATCTTGTACCTCAGAGCGAGAAAAATATCGCAATATTCATATTGAACGTGTAGCACTACACGCTACATAGTGACTGAAATTCTTACTTTTAAATACGCCCCGATAACTTCAGTTGACGTGGAAAGATCTTTTTCTACGCTTAAAAACTTACCGCGACAATCGAAATAGTTTTCTATTTGAAAATTTTATAGTTGACAGCAATTTGAATAAATAAGTATTCAAGTTTTGCACTGAAATTTTGATTGCCATCCACACATAAAATTTTAAATTCATGCACATAAATATATGTATGTATGTATATATTTTCCTAAGTACATATACTTGTTTTCTTTTGGTAACGAAGATGTGTTTCGCAAATGTGAATTTTTTTATTTCGTCTTTTGAACCTATAAAATGTACCTTTAATAAACATAATTTTTTGTTACAAAGTGTTCCAATTTTATTTAAAACTGATTTTTGATATTTGTTCGAGCCAGGGTTTGAACCCGGAACCTCTTGCATGAAAGGTGAGCACACAACCTACCATGCCGTATACCTTTTTATTAAGTACTAGCAAATACACGTCCCGCTTCGCAGCGACGAACAAAAGTTTTCTGTTATGATTGGTCTTTACCTTTACCTTTACCTTTACCTTTACCTTTACCTTTACCTTTACCTTTACCTTTACCTTTACCTTTACCTTTACCTTTACCTTTACCTTTACCTTTACCTTTACCTTTACCTTTACTTTTACCGGGACCATCCATCATCATCCGGGCTCACTACTTGAACCATCTCTGGGAAACCGACTTAAAAAATAAAACTGAAAATATCAGCATGTTGAAGCCCTGCTCGACGCCCATTCTTTTGTACACGGCGAGTTAAAAATGTGAAGAAGAAGAAGTCAGCTGTTCACTTACCATTACCATATGAATGAATTTGCCTTGTCTACAAGAAAGTCTATGGAGAGAATTCACATACGAGTATAACGTTAGTTTTCCAGGCAAAGCCTATGGGAAAGAATTTGGGGAAGTCGCTAGATTATAAAATCTATTATGGAGAAAACCCGACTTAAAAAATTTCTTACGAAAACTCGGTAATTTAAAAATTCTGCACGAAAAGTAGCACTTTAAATTTTTGCCTGACAAAAAGTTGCAATAATTTTATATGCAATTCGTCAGCCAAAAGTCGAAAATGCTACTTTTCTAAAAAAATTTAAGTGCTAGTTTTCGTCAGCCAAAAGTCGAGTGCTACTTTTTCAAATACACATTTACGTTAGTTTTCCAGGCAAAGCCTATGGGAAAGAATTTGGGGAAGTCGCTAGATTATAAAATCTATTATGGAGAAAACCCGACTTAAAAAATTTCTTACGAAAACTCGGTAATTTAAAAATTCTGCACGAAAAGTAGCACTTTAAATTTTTGCCTGACAAAAAGTTGCAATAATTTTATATGCAATTCGTCAGCCAAAAGTCGAAAATGCTACTTTTCTAAAAAATTTAAGTGCTAGTTTTCGTCAGCCAAAAGTCGAGTGCTACTTTTTCAAATACACATTTAAAGTGCTAGTTTTCGTCAGACACAAAAAAATTGGGTGGTAGTTTTCGTACGGTACGGCGATTAAACATACATAAGAATATTTTTTTTTGTTCAAACGGTATTGAATTTTTACTTTTGATCTCTTTGTTTTTATGTCAAATAAGTGAATAAACCAATTTTTTGTTTAATATATTTTGTTTTATTTGGCCCCCCCAAAAATACCCCATTTTTTCTAAGTTGTACCCCGAAATCCCCCTTTTTGGTCTCGTCGATCCCCCTTTCGCCATTTTTCATCTGGCAACCCTAATCCTCATACTTATTTTTTTGATTTTTTAATTTTAGAAATTTCACGTTTGTAGCAGATCTTGCTATATTTTTCAACTTTGTGGGGCTGGGGGCACCTCTAAACATGCGAGTAGGTCAATAAAATTTTAGAGGCTTATTTCTGGGCTAGAAAGGTGCCGTTCTGGCTTTGGAACAAATTGAATTTCCAAAAAAAATTTCGCCCACCTTAATATATATACCTATTTTTATCTATTTACGTATATCTATAACCGAATTTTTCATACTCCAAACCTCTGAAAGTACTCTGGCCTTAGATATGTACTTATCTATCTCTACATACATCTATACTACTGAAACATTTTTAATGAAATTTGGTAGTTATGTATATCTCATTGGGTGTCATTAAGGTTATTAGTATGGAGATATACAATACCAAAAACATATGTACATATGAAGAAAAATTCGGCAATCATCGCTGTTGTATTTTATTTCTATTTACACGAAAGTATCGGTCCAAATTTGAATTCCTAGCGTAAATTTTAGATTCCTCCCATAACCGAAAACTTAAGAATTGTTACAAAATGTTTGTTAATAATATCTCTAACGAGTTTTAAGACCGAACTTATCTTCCCAAATCGAGGCATGCTCCTTCATTTTTTTCCTGCTAATTAAGTGGACCTATAGTTTTATGCCGGCTCCGAACGGCGAATGCATTTTTTGTGAGAAGGTAGTATGTTCGGTGTTTGTCCGGACTGGGGATAGAACACGAGACCTCTGGTATGGAAGAAAATAATAAAAAGTACCTATGTTTTATCAGGATGACGAATCAAATCGCAAAATAAAGGTATCTTTTATTTTGAAAATCAAATCACAAATAAGATGATGATGGCTGTTATTAACTGAAAGCCAATGCGAAGCTTGTCCAGGTATGCTAGTTAACTATAAAAAAGTGTGATTCAACAAGAAATTAGTCGACATTGAAAAACGTAACATTGTCACCGTTGGGAGTTATTTTTACAATTACCTTTTTCCCTCAGTGTTGGGACCCGGCGTAGGATTCAAAATTAAAAGAGTTTTGTGTTTAAGTCCTGATCAAGGCCTTTCAATCGATACCAATATCGCTCAGATACATTCCAGGCCATCCGGTTCCACGGTTTGGCCCATCCAAATCCACGTTTTGACCCATATCTGGGGAGGATTTCTAGCTATCACAATGAAAATAACTCTATGTTGAAGTCCTGCTCAACACCTTTCATTTGATACCAATATCGCAGTTGTAGGTGCAGGCGTTCTTGATTTACAACATGGTATGCATGCATAAACAGATTTTTAATTGCCACCGAGACAAACAACAAACTGTTCAAAAACAAACATGTGAGTTGCCTGCGCTGCCCTGCCTGGCACGACTGCGACAACTCCACTCAACATGGCAAATGACCAAACGAATCTGTCTATGCTTACGCTTTTTTGAGTTTTTCGAAATTTAAAACCGGGAAAAAGGTATTAAAGTCTCAGAAATGCGCAAAAAAGTACATGGTTGTCGAGAATTCAGAATTTATGACATTTTAAAAAAAGAATTATTAAAATCGGTCCAGTACATTTTGAGTTATCGCGTTACATACATTTTCCATACAATCAATTTTATATAATTAGTAGGGCAACAGAAAATATGCCCTAAAAAACTCGTTTTTAGCGCTAAAAATATGTCCTTAAAAATATGGTTTAAGCGCTAAAAATATGCTCTTAAAACTTGGTTTAAGCACTGAAAATATGCCCTTAAAATTTGTTTATATCTATTATATAAAAATGAATGTGTGTGTGTCCTTTATGGACTCCCAAAGTAATCAACCGATCTTTATGAAATTTTCACAGTGAATTCATATGGTATTAGCGCACATAATAGAGAACTTCCCGGAATATAGGCCCAAATGTTCACCCAGAGTGACCCAGCAAGTGTTTGAGCAGGCCTTCAACATAAAGTTATTTTCATTGCGACGCCTAGGCCGGGTCCCCAAATATGGGTCAAAACGTGGACCCAGATGACCCTCGAATGTTTCTAAACGATATTGGTATCAAATGAAAGGCGTCGAGCAGGGCTTCAATATACTGATATATTCATTTTTATTTTTTAAGTCGGTTTCCCAGAGATGGTTCAAGTAGTGAGCCCGGATGGTGATGGATGGTCCCGGTAAAAGTAAAGGTAAAGGTAAAGGTAAAGGTAAAGGTAAAGGTAAAGGTAAAGGTAAAGGTAAAGGTAAAGGTAAAGGTAAAGGTAAAGGTAAAGGTAAAGGTAAAGGTAAAGGTAAAGGTAAAGGTAAAGGTAAAGACCAATCATAACAGAAAACTTTTGTTCGTCGCTGCGAAGCGTTCTAATTTTATTTAAAACTGATTTTTGATATTTGTTCGAGCCAGGGTTTGAACCTGGAACCTCTTGCATGAAAGGTGGGCACACAACCTACCATGCCGTATATCTTTTTATTAAGTACTAGCAAATACACGTGCCGCTACGCAGCGACGAACAAAAGTTTTCTGTTATGATGGGTCTTTACCTTTACCTTTACCTTTACCTTTACCTTTACCTTTACCTTTACCTTTACCTTTACCTTTACCTTTACCTCTACCTTTACCTTTACCTTTACCTTTACCTTTACCTTTACCTTTACTTTTACCGGGACCATCCATCACCATCCGGGCTCACTACTTGAACCATCTCTGGGAAACCGACTTAAAAAATAAAAATGAATATATCAGTATATTGAAGCCCTGCTCGACGCCTTTCATTTGATACCAATATCGTTTAGAAACATTCGAGGGTCATCTGGGTCCACGTTTTGACCCATATTTGGGGACCCGGCCTAGGCGTCGCAATGAAAATAACTTTATGTTGAAGGCCTGCTCAAACACTTGCTGGGCCACTCTGGGTGAACATTTGGGCCTATATTCCGGGAAGTTCTCTATTATGTGCGCTAATACCATATGAATTCACTGTGAAAATTTCATAAAGATCGGTTGATTACTTTGGGAGTCCATAAAGGACACACACACATTCATTTTTATATAATAGATATAAACAAATTTTAAGGGCATATTTTCAGTGCTTAAACCAAGTTTTAAGAGCATATTTTTAGCGCTTAAACCATATTTTTAAGGACATATTTTTAGCGCTAAAAACGAGTTTTTTAGGGCATATTTTCTGTTGCCCTAATAATAATAATAATAATAATAATAATAATAATAATAATAATAATAATAATAATAATAATAATAATAATAATAATAATAATAATTAGGGCAACAGAAGATATGCAAATGCATATTTTTCTGTTGCAGTCCTATTTACATATGATAAATATATATAGGCGTTTTAGCTCAAGACGAAGAGAATAAGCCTAACTTGTTAGGGCATATTTTCGCATATTTAGGTCAAAAGGCTTATTTTTGCATATTTTGACTTATTTGCATATTTTTGGCATAGTTGGCTTTAAATTCATATTTTAGCATAGTATTTCGTCATATTTTTCCATCTCACTCGTAAAATTGTTTTTATTTACATTTTTTACTCTGGCAACTTTGTTTTGTATATGCGCATACTATTTGCCATTCCTCTTTTTCTGACAAGTTCAAGGCGAATTTAATAATTTTCGCAATGCTTCATTCAAATGTGTTATAGCTTAAACAGAACAGCGTCGGACGAATTTTCGTCGGCCGCGACGTTCTGTCAAACGATTAAAATACACGGCAGTATATGAGAATGAACAGAACGAAAACGCTGGCGAAAATCGCCCGGCGAAAATTCGTCAGAATAGACTTATTTCTAATTTGGACGATATCGCCTGTCAAATAAAATATTTGGAACTTGATAAAAACATGTAGTAAAACAAAAATATACGTTTTTTGATGTGGAAAAAATTTAAAATATTCACAGAAGAGGAGAGTCAATGGAAGAAGTAAGGAAACATCGTAATTATAAAAATATGCATATGGCAATTTCGTCTTGATTCTGTTTTACTGGGCGATATTCGCAAACAAATGTCATCGCCGCACCACGCGAAAACACGCCCGGCGATTGGTTCTGTTTAAGCTATTACACGAATCAGCTGTGTATCTACATATGTGCATAGGCATACGTCAGACGGTCAATATATATTGATGAAATCTGTGGATCGCGATTCATATTGACAGTGTAGCATCGAGTATTGATGGATCGCGATTCTGGATCGCAGAATGTTTAGAAATTTTGAAATCCGCGGATCGGATCGCAATATTGGCAATAAGCGAATTGAAAGTGAAAGTGCGAAAAGGACGGAAGTAAAATATCTTGTACCTCAGAGCGAGAAAAATATCGCAATATTCATATTGAACGTGTAGCACTACACGCTACATAGTGACTGAAATTCTTACTTTTAAATACGCCCCGATAACTTCAGTTGACGTGGAAAGATCTTTTTCTACGCTTAAAAACTTACCGCGACAATCGAAATAGTTTTCTATTTGAAAATTTATCGCAAAACTGTATAGTTGACAGCAATTTGAATAAATAAGTATTCAAGTTTTGCACTGGAATTTTGATTGCCATCCACACATAAAATTTTAAATTCATGCACATAAATATATGTATGTATGTATATATTTTAGTAAGTACAAATACTTGTTTTCTTTTGGTAACGAAGATGTGTTTCGCAAATGTGAATTTTTTTATTTCGTCTTTTGAACCTATAAAATGTACCTTTAATAAACATAATTTTTTGTTACAAAGTGTTCTAATTTTATTTAAAACTGATTTTTGATATTTGTTCGAGCCAGGGTTTGAACCCGGAACCTCTTGCATGAAAGGTGAGCACACAACCTACCATGCCGTATACCTTTTTATTAAGTACTAGCAAATACACGTCCCGCTTCGCAGCGACGAACAAAAGTTTTCTGTTATGATTGGTCTTTACCTTTACCTTTACCTTTACCTTTACCTTTACCTTTACCTTTACCTTTACCTTTACCTTTACCTTTACCTTTACCTTTACCTTTACCTTTACCTTTACCTTTACCTTTACCTTTACCTTTACTTTTACCGGGACCATCCATCACCATCCGGGCTCACTACTTGAACCATCTCTGGGAAACCGACTTAAAAAATAAAACTGAAAATATCAGTATGTTGAAGCCCTGCTCGACGCCCATTCTTTTGTACACGGCGATTTAAAAATGTGAAGAAGAAGAAGTCAGCTGTTCACTTACCATTACCATATGAATGAATTTGTCTTGTCTACAAGAAAGTCTATGGAGAGAATTCACACACGAGTATAACGTTTTCCAGGCAAAGCCTATGGGTAAGAATTTGGGGAAGTCGCTAGATTATAAAATCTATTATGGAGAAAACCCGACTTAAAAAATTTCTTACGAAAACTCGGTAATTTAAAAATTCTGCACGAAAAGTAGCACTTTAAATTTTTGCCTGACAAAAAGTTGCAATAATTTTATATGCAATTCGTCAGCCAAAAGTCGAAAATGCTACTTTTCTAAAAAATTTAAGTGCTAGTTTTCGTCAGCCAAAAGTCGAGTGCTACTTTTTCAAATACACATTTACGTTAGTTTTCCAGGCAAAGCCTATGGGAAAGAATTTGGGGAAGTCGCTAGATTATAAAATCTATTATGGAGAAAACCCGACTTAAAAAATTTCTTACGAAAACTCGGTAATTTAAAAATTCTGCACGAAAAGTAGCACTTTAAATTTTTGCCTGACAAAAAGTTGCAATAATTTTATATGCAATTCGTCAGCCAAAAGTCGAAAATGCTACTTTTCTAAAAAATTTAAGTGCTAGTTTTCGTCAGCCAAAAGTCGAGTGCTACTTTTTCAAATACACATTTAAAGTGCTAGTTTTCGTCAGACACAAAAAAATCGGGTGGTAGTTTTCGTACGGTACGGCGATTAAACATACATAAGAATATTTTTTTTTGTTCAAACGGTATTGAATTTTTACTTTTGATCTCTTTGTTTTTATGTCAAATAAGTGAATAAACCAATTTTTTGTTTAATATATTTTGTTTTATTTGGCCCCCCCAAAAATACCCCATTTTTTCTAAGTTGTACCCCGAAATCCCCCTTTTTGGTCTCGTCGATCCCCCTTTCGCCATTTTTCATCTGGCAACCCTAATCCTCATACTTATTTTTTTGATTTTTTAATTTTAGAAATTTCACGTTTGTAGCAGATCTTGCTATATTTTTCAACTTTGTGGGGCTGGGGGCACCTCTAAACATGCGAGTAGGTCAATAAAATTTTAGAGGCTTATTTCTGGGCTAGAAAGGTGCCGTTCTGGCTTTGGAACAAATTGAATTTCCAAAAAAAATTTCGCCCACCTTAATATATATACCTATTTTTATCTATTTACGTATATCTATAACCGAATTTTTCATACTCCAAACCTCTGAAAGTACTCTGGCCTTAGATATGTACTTATCTATCTCTACATACATCTATACTACTGAAACATTTTTAATGAAATTTGGTAGTTATGTATATCTCATTGGGTGTCATTAAGGTTATTAGTATGGAGATATACAATACCAAAAACATATGTACATATGAAGAAAAATTCGGCAATCATCGCTGTTGTATTTTATTTCTATTTACACGAAAGTATCGGTCCAAATTTGAATTCCTAGCGTAAATTTTAGATTCCTCCCATAACCGAAAACTTAAGAATTGTTACAAAATGTTTGTTAATAATATCTCTAACGAGTTTTAAGACCGAACTTATCTTCCCAAATCGAGGCATGCTCCTTCATTTTTTTCCTGCTAATTAAGTGGACCTATAGTTTTATGCCGGCTCCGAACGGCGAATGCATTTTTTGTGAGAAGGTAGTATGTTCGGTGTTTGTCCGGACTGGGGATAGAACACGAGACCTCTGGTATGGAAGAAAATAATAAAAAGTACCTATGTTTTATCAGGATGACGAATCAAATCGCAAAATAAAGGTATCTTTTATTTTGAAAATCAAATCACAAATAAGATGATGATGGCTGTTATTAACTGAAAGCCAATGCGAAGCTTGTCCAGGTATGCTAGTTAACTATAAAAAAGTGTGATTCAACAAGAAATTAGTCGACATTGAAAAACGTAACATTGTCACCGTTGGGAGTTATTTTTACAATTACCTTTTTCCCTCAGTGTTGGGACCCGGCGTAGGATTCAAAATTAAAAGAGTTTTGTGTTTAAGTCCTGATCAAGGCCTTTCAATCGATACCAATATCGCTCAGATACATTCCAGGCCATCCGGTTCCACGGTTTGGCCCATCCAAATCCACGTTTTGACCCATATCTGGGGAGGATTTCTAGCTATCACAATGAAAATAACTCTATGTTGAAGTCCTGCTCAACACCTTTCATTTGATACCAATATCGCAGTTGTAGGTGCAGGCGTTCTTGATTTACAACATGGTATGCATGCATAAACAGATTTTTAATTGCCACCGAGACAAACAACAAACTGTTCAAAAACAAACATGTGAGTTGCCTGCGCTGCCCTGCCTGGCACGACTGCGACAACTCCACTCAACATGGCAAATGACCAAACGAATCTGTCTATGCTTACGCTTTTTTGAGTTTTTCGAAATTTAAAACCGGGAAAAAGGTATTAAAGTCTCAGAAATGCGCAAAAAAGTACATGGTTGTCGAGAATTCAGAATTTATGACATTTTAAAAAAAGAATTATTAAAATCGGTCCAGTACATTTTGAGTTATCGCGTTACATGTCCTAAAAATATGTCCTTAAAAATATGGTTTAAGCGCTAAAAATATGCTCTTAAAACTTGGTTTAAGCACTGAAAATATGCCCTTAAAATTTGTTTATATCTATTATATAAAAATGAATGTGTGTGTGTCCTTTATGGACTCCCAAAGTAATCAACCGATCTTTATGAAATTTTCACAGTGAATTCATATGGTATTAGCGCACATAATAGAGAACTTCCCGGAATATAGGCCCAAATGTTCACCCAGAGTGGCCCAGCAAGTGTTTGAGCAGGCCTTCAACATAAAGTTATTTTCATTGCGACGCCTAGGCCGGGTCCCCAAATATGGGTCAAAACGTGGACCCAGATGACCCTCGAATGTTTCTAAACGATATTGGTATCAAATGAAAGGCGTCGAGCAGGGCTTCAATATACTGATATATTCATTTTTATTTTTTAAGTCGGTTTCCCAGAGATGGTTCAAGTAGTGAGCCCGGATGGTGATGGATGGTCCCGGTAAAAGTAAAGGTAAAGGTAAAGGTAAAGGTAAAGGTAAAGGTAAAGGTAAAGGTAAAGGTAGAGGTAAAGGTAAAGGTATCATTAGTGGCCGCTGTGGTGCAGTGGGTAGAGTGCTCGCCTGCTATGCCAGAGGTCTCGGGTTCAAACCACGGTCCGAGCAAAACAAATTTTTCTAATTAGTAAAAATCCAATTATTGGGTTTTTTAAGAGCAGCGGTCACCTCTCGGCAGTGGGCGGCATACCCTCCGAGAGTATTTCTGCCATGAAAAAGCTTCTCACAAAAAATGCATTCGCCGTTCGGAGCCGGCATAAAACTGTAGGTCCACCCAATTAGTAGGAAAAACAAAAAGGAGCACACCTCGAATTGGGAGAGAAGCTCGGCCATAAAACTCGTCAGAGTTATAATAGCGCCATTGTATTATATTATATTATTATAAAGGTAAAGGTAAAGGTAAAGGTAAAGGTAAAGGTAAAGGTAAAGGTAAAGGTAAAGGTAAAGGTAAAGGTAAAGGTAAAGACCCATCATAACAGAAAACTTTTGTTCGTCGCTGCGTAGCGGCACGTGTATTTGCTAGTACTTAATAAAAAGATATACGGCATGGTAGGTTGTGTGCCCACCTTTCATGCAAGAGGTTCCAGGTTCAAACCCTGGCTCGAACAAATATCAAAAATCAGTTTTAAATAAAATTAGAACGCTTCGCAGCGACGAACAAAAGTTTTCTGTTATGATTGGTCTTTACCTTTACCTTTACCTTTACCTTTACCTTTACCTTTACCTTTACCTTTACCTTTACCTTTACCTTTACCTTTACCTTTACCTTTACCTTTACCTTTACCTTTACCTTTACCTTTACCTTTACCTTTACCTTTACCTTTACTTTTACCGGGACCATCCATCACCATCCGGGCTCACTACTTGAACCATCTCTGGGAAACCGACTTAAAAAATAAAACTGAAAATATCAGTATGTTGAAGCCCTGCTCGACGCCCATTCTTTTGTACACGGCGATTTAAAAATGTGAAGAAGAAGAAGTCAGCTGTTCACTTACCATTACCATATGAATGAATTTGTCTTGTCTACAAGAAAGTCTATGGAGAGAATTCACACACGAGTATAACGTTTTCCAGGCAAAGCCTATGGGTAAGAATTTGGGGAAGTCGCTAGATTATAAAATCTATTATGGAGAAAACCCGACTTAAAAAATTTCTTACGAAAACTCGGTAATTTAAAAATTCTGCACGAAAAGTAGCACTTTAAATTTTTGCCTGACAAAAAGTTGCAATAATTTTATATGCAATTCGTCAGCCAAAAGTCGAAAATGCTACTTTTCTAAAAAATTTAAGTGCTAGTTTTCGTCAGCCAAAAGTCGAGTGCTACTTTTTCAAATACACATTTACGTTAGTTTTCCAGGCAAAGCCTATGGGAAAGAATTTGGGGAAGTCGCTAGATTATAAAATCTATTATGGAGAAAACCCGACTTAAAAAATTTCTTACGAAAACTCGGTAATTTAAAAATTCTGCACGAAAAGTAGCACTTTAAATTTTTGCCTGACAAAAAGTTGCAATAATTTTATATGCAATTCGTCAGCCAAAAGTCGAAAATGCTACTTTTCTAAAAAATTTAAGTGCTAGTTTTCGTCAGCCAAAAGTCGAGTGCTACTTTTTCAAATACACATTTAAAGTGCTAGTTTTCGTCAGACACAAAAAAATCGGGTGGTAGTTTTCGTACGGTACGGCGATTAAACATACATAAGAATATTTTTTTTTGTTCAAACGGTATTGAATTTTTACTTTTGATCTCTTTGTTTTTATGTCAAATAAGTGAATAAACCAATTTTTTGTTTAATATATTTTGTTTTATTTGGCCCCCCCAAAAATACCCCATTTTTTCTAAGTTGTACCCCGAAATCCCCCTTTTTGGTCTCGTCGATCCCCCTTTCGCCATTTTTCATCTGGCAACCCTAATCCTCATACATATTTTTTTGATTTTTTAATTTTAGAAATTTCACGTTTGTAGCAGATCTTGCTATATTTTTCAACTTTGTGGGGCTGGGGGCACCTCTAAACATGCGAGTAGGTCAATAAAATTTTAGAGGCTTATTTCTGGGCTAGAAAGGTGCCGTTCTGGCTTTGGAACAAATTGAATTTCCAAAAAAAATTTCGCCCACCTTAATATATATACCTATTTTTATCTATTTACGTATATCTATAACCGAATTTTTCATACTCCAAACCTCTGAAAGTACTCTGGCCTTAGATATGTACTTATCTATCTCTACATACATCTATACTACTGAAACATTTTTAATGAAATTTGGTAGTTATGTATATCTCATTGGGTGTCATTAAGGTTATTAGTATGGAGATATACAATACCAAAAACATATGTACATATGAAGAAAAATTCGGCAATCATCGCTGTTGTATTTTATTTCTATTTACACGAAAGTATCGGTCCAAATTTGAATTCCTAGCGTAAATTTTAGATTCCTCCCATAACCGAAAACTTAAGAATTGTTACAAAATGTTTGTTAATAATATCTCTAACGAGTTTTAAGACCGAACTTATCTTCCCAAATCGAGGCATGCTCCTTCATTTTTTTCCTGCTAATTAAGTGGACCTATAGTTTTATGCCGGCTCCGAACGGCGAATGCATTTTTTGTGAGAAGGTAGTATGTTCGGTGTTTGTCCGGACTGGGGATAGAACACGAGACCTCTGGTATGGAAGAAAATAATAAAAAGTACCTATGTTTTATCAGGATGACGAATCAAATCGCAAAATAAAGGTATCTTTTATTTTGAAAATCAAATCACAAATAAGATGATGATGGCTGTTATTAACTGAAAGCCAATGCGAAGCTTGTCCAGGTATGCTAGTTAACTATAAAAAAGTGTGATTCAACAAGAAATTAGTCGACATTGAAAAACGTAACATTGTCACCGTTGGGAGTTATTTTTACAATTACCTTTTTCCCTCAGTGTTGGGACCCGGCGTAGGATTCAAAATTAAAAGAGTTTTGTGTTTAAGTCCTGATCAAGGCCTTTCAATCGATACCAATATCGCTCAGATACATTCCAGGCCATCCGGTTCCACGGTTTGGCCCATCCAAATCCACGTTTTGACCCATATCTGGGGAGGATTTCTAGCTATCACAATGAAAATAACTCTATGTTGAAGTCCTGCTCAACACCTTTCATTTGATACCAATATCGCAGTTGTAGGTGCAGGCGTTCTTGATTTACAACATGGTATGCATGCATAAACAGATTTTTAATTGCCACCGAGACAAACAACAAACTGTTCAAAAACAAACATGTGAGTTGCCTGCGCTGCCCTGCCTGGCACGACTGCGACAACTCCACTCAACATGGCAAATGACCAAACGAATCTGTCTATGCTTACGCTTTTTTGAGTTTTTCGAAATTTAAAACCGGGAAAAAGGTATTAAAGTCTCAGAAATGCGCAAAAAAGTACATGGTTGTCGAGAATTCAGAATTTATGACATTTTAAAAAAAGAATTATTAAAATCGGTCCAGTACATTTTGAGTTATCGCGTTACATACATTTTCCATACAATCAATTTTATATAATTAGTAGGGCAACAGAAAATATGCCCTAAAAAACTCGTTTTTAGCGCTAAAAATATGTCCTTAAAAATATGGTTTAAGCGCTAAAAATATGCTCTTAAAACTTGGTTTAAGCACTGAAAATATGCCCTTAAAATTTGTTTATATCTATTATATAAAAATGAATGTGTGTGTGTCCTTTATGGACTCCCAAAGTAATCAACCGATCTTTATGAAATTTTCACAGTGAATTCATATGGTATTAGCGCACATAATAGAGAACTTCCCGGAATATAGGCCCAAATGTTCACCCAGAGTGACCCAGCAAGTGTTTGAGCAGGCCTTCAACATAAAGTTATTTTCATTGCGACGCCTAGGCCGGGTCCCCAAATATGGGTCAAAACGTGGACCCAGATGACCCTCGAATGTTTCTAAACGATATTGGTATCAAATGAAAGGCGTCGAGCAGGGCTTCAATATACTGATATATTCATTTTTATTTTTTAAGTCGGTTTCCCAGAGATGGTTCAAGTAGTGAGCCCGGATGGTGATGGATGGTCCCGGTAAAAGTAAAGGTAAAGGTAAAGGTAAAGGTAAAGGTAAAGGTAAAGGTAAAGGTAAAGGTAAAGGTAAAGGTAAAGGTAAAGGTAAAGGTAAAGACCAATCATAACAGAAAACTTTTGTTCGTCGCTGCGAAGCGTTCTAATTTTATTTAAAACTGATTTTTGATATTTGTTCGAGCCAGGGTTTGAACCTGGAACCTCTTGCATGAAAGGTGGGCACACAACCTACCATGCCGTATATCTTTTTATTAAGTACTTGCAAATACACGTGCCGCTACGCAGCGACGAACAAAAGTTTTCTGTTATGATGGGTCTTTACCTTTACCTTTACCTTTACCTTTACCTCTACCTTTACCTTTACCTTTACCTCTACCTTTACCTTTACCTTTACCTTTACCTTTACCTTTACCTTTACCTTTACCTTTACCTTTACTTTTACCGGGACCATCCATCACCATCCGGGCTCACTACTTGAACCATCTCTGGGAAACCGACTTAAAAAATAAAAATGAATATATCAGTATATTGAAGCCCTGCTCGACGCCTTTCATTTGATACCAATATCGTTTAGAAACATTCGAGGGTCATCTGGGTCCACGTTTTGACCCATATTTGGGGACCCGGCCTAGGCGTCGCAATGAAAATAACTTTATGTTGAAGGCCTGCTCAAACACTTGCTGGGTCACTCTGGGTGAACATTTGGGCCTATATTCCGGGAAGTTCTCTATTATGTGCGCTAATACCATATGAATTCACTGTGAAAATTTCATAAAGATCGGTTGATTACTTTGGGAGTCCATAAAGGACACACACACATTCATTTTTATATAATAGATATAAACAAATTTTAAGGGCATATTTTCAGTGCTTAAACCAAGTTTTAAGAGCATATTTTTAGCGCTTAAACCATATTTTTAAGGACATATTTTTAGCGCTAAAAACGAGTTTTTTAGGGCATATTTTCTGTTGCCCTACTAATTATATAAAATTGATTGTATGGAAAATGTATGTAACGCGATAACTCAAAATGTACTGGACCGATTTTAATAATTCTTTTTTTAAAATGTCATAAATTCTGAATTCTCGACAACCATGTACTTTTTTGCGCATTTCTGAGACTTTAATACCTTTTTCCCGGTTTTAAATTTCGAAAAACTCAAAAAAGCGTAAGCATAGACAGATTCGTTTGGTCATTTGCCATGTTGAGTGGAGTTGTCGCAGTCGTGCCAGGCAGGGCAGCGCAGGCAACTCACATGTTTGTTTTTGAACAGTTTGTTGTTTGTCTCGGTGGCAATTAAAAATCTGTTTATGCATGCATACCATGTTGTAAATCAAGAACGCCTGCACCTACAACTGCGATATTGGTATCAAATGAAAGGTGTTGAGCAGGACTTCAACATAGAGTTATTTTCATTGTGATAGCTAGAAATCCTCCCCAGATATGGGTCAAAACGTGGATTTGGATGGGCCAAACCGTGGAACCGGATGGCCTGGAATGTATCTGAGCGATATTGGTATCGATTGAAAGGCCTTGATCAGGACTTAAACACAAAACTCTTTTAATTTTGAATCCTACGCCGGGTCCCAACACTGAGGGAAAAAGGTAATTGTAAAAATAACTCCCAACGGTGACAATGTTACGTTTTTCAATGTCGACTAATTTCTTGTTGAATCACACTTTTTTATAGTTAACTAGCATACCTGGACAAGCTTCGCATTGGCTTTCAGTTAATAACAGCCATCATCATCTTATTTGTGATTTGATTTTCAAAATAAAAGATACCTTTATTTTGCGATTTGATTCGTCATCCTGATAAAATATAGGTACTTTTTATTATTTTCTTCCATACCAGAGGTCTCGTGTTCTATCCCCAGTCCGGACAAACACCGAACATACTACCTTCTCACAAAAAATGCATTCGCCGTTCGGAGCCGGCATAAAACTATAGGTCCACTTAATTAGCAGGAAAAAAATGAAGGAGCATGCCTCGATTTGGGAAGATAAGTTCGGTCTTAAAACTCGTTAGAGATATTATTAACAAACATTTTGTAACAATTCTTAAGTTTTCGGTTATGGGAGGAATCTAAAATTTACGCTAGGAATTCAAATTTGGACCGATACTTTCGTGTAAATAGAAATAAAATACAACAGCGATGATTGCCGAATTTTTCTTCATATGTACATATGTTTTTGGTATTGTATATCTCCATACTAATAACCTTAATGACACCCAATGAGATATACATAACTACCAAATTTCATTAAAAATGTTTCAGTAGTATAGATGTATGTAGAGATAGATAAGTACATATCTAAGGCCAGAGTACTTTCAGAGGTTTGGAGTATGAAAAATTCGGTTATAGATATACGTAAATAGATAAAAATAGGTATATATATTAAGGTGGGCGAAATTTTTTTTGGAAATTCAATTTGTTCCAAAGCCAGAACGGCACCTTTCTAGCCCAGAAATAAGCCTCTAAAATTTTATTGACCTACTCGCATGTTTAGAGGTGCCCCCAGCCCCACAAAGTTGAAAAATATAGCAAGATCTGCTACAAACGTGAAATTTCTAAAATTAAAAAATCAAAAAAATAAGTATGAGGATTAGGGTTGCCAGATGAAAAATGGCGAAAGGGGGATCGACGAGACCAAAAAGGGGGATTTCGGGGTACAACTTAGAAAAAATGGGATATTTTTGGGGGGGCCAAATAAAACAAAATATATTAAACAAAAAATTGGTTTATTCACTTATTTGACATAAAAACAAAGAGATCAAAAGTAAAAATTCAATACCGTTTGAACAAAAAAAAATATTCTTATGTATGTTTAATCGCCGTACCGTACGAAAACTACCACCCGATTTTTTTGTGTCTGACGAAAACTAGCACTTTAAATGTGTATTTGAAAAAGTAGCACTCGACTTTTGGCTGACGAAAACTAGCACTTAAATTTTTTAGAAAAGTAGCATTTTCGACTTTTGGCTGACGAATTGCATAAAAAATTATTGCAACTTTTTGTCAGGCAAAAATTTAAAGTGCTACTTTTCGTGCAGAATTTTTAAATTACCGAGTTTTCGTAAGAAATTTTTTAAGTCGGGTTTTCTCCATAATAGATTTTATAATCTAGCGACTTCCCCAAATTCTTTCCCATAGGCTTTGCCTGGAAAACTAACGTAAATGTGTATTTGAAAAAGTAGCACTCGACTTTTGGCTGACGAAAACTAGCACTTAAATTTTTTAGAAAAGTAGCATTTTCGACTTTTGGCTGACGAATTGCATATAAAATTATTGCAACTTTTTGTCAGGCAAAAATTTAAAGTGCTACTTTTCGTGCAGAATTTTTAAATTACCGAGTTTTCGTAAGAAATTTTTTAAGTCGGGTTTTCTCCATAATAGATTTTATAATCTAGCGACTTCCCCAAATTCTTACCCATAGGCTTTCCCTGGAAAACGTTATACTCGTATGTGAATTCTCTCCATAGACTTTCTTGTAGACAAGACAAATTCATTCATATGGTAATGGTAAGTGAACAGCTGACTTCTTCTTCTTCACATTTTTAACTCGCCGTGTACAAAAGAATGGGCGTCGAGCAGGGCTTCAACATACTGATATTTTCAGTTTTATTTTTTAAGTCGGTTTCCCAGAGATGGTTCAAGTAGTGAGCCCGGATGGTGATGGATGGTCCCGGTAAAAGTAAAGGTAAAGGTAAAGGTAAAGGTAAAGGTAAAGGTAAAGGTAAAGGTAAAGGTAAAGGTAAAGGTAAAGGTAAAGGTAAAGGTAAAGGTAAAGGTAAAGACCAATCATAACAGAAAACTTTTGTTCGTCGCTGCGAAGCGGGACGTGTATTTGCTAGTACTTAATAAAAAGGTATACGGCATGGTAGGTTGTGTGCTCACCTTTCATGCAAGAGGTTCCGGGTTCAAACCCTGGCTCGAACAAATATCAAAAATCAGTTTTAAATAAAATTAGAACACTTTGTAACAAAAAATTATGTTTATTAAAGGTACATTTTATAGGTTCAAAAGACGAAATAAAAAAATTCACATTTGCGAAACACATCTTCGTTACCAAAAGAAAACAAGTATTTGTACTTACTAAAATATATACATACATACATATATTTATGTGCATGAATTTAAAATTTTATGTGTGGATGGCAATCAAAATTCCAGTGCAAAACTTGAATACTTATTTATTCAAATTGCTGTCAACTATACAGTTTTGCGATAAATTTTCAAATAGAAAACTATTTCGATTGTCGCGGTAAGTTTTTAAGCGTAGAAAAAGATCTTTCCACGTCAACTGAAGTTATCGGGGCGTATTTAAAAGTAAGAATTTCAGTCACTATGTAGCGTGTAGTGCTACACGTTCAATATGAATATTGCGATATTTTTCTCGCTCTGAGGTACAAGATATTTTACTTCCGTCCTTTTCGCACTTTCACTTTCAATTCGCTTATTGCCAATATTGCGATCCGATCCGCGGATTTCAAAATTTCTAAACATTCTGCGATCCAGAATCGCGATCCATCAATACTCGATGCTACACTGTCAATATGAATCGCGATCCACAGATTTCATCAATATATATTGACCGTCTGACGTATGCCTATGCACATATGTAGATACACAGCTGATTCGTGTAATAGCTTAAACAGAACCAATCGCCGGGCGTGTTTTCGCGTGGTGCGGCGATGACATTTGTTTGCGAATATCGCCCAGTAAAACAGAATCAAGACGAAATTGCCATATGCATATTTTTATAATTACGATGTTTCCTTACTTCTTCCATTGACTCTCCTCTTCTGTGAATATTTTAAATTTTTTCCACATCAAAAAACGTATATTTTTGTTTTACTACATGTTTTTATCAAGTTCCAAATATTTTATTTGACAGGCGATATCGTCCAAATTAGAAATAAGTCTATTCTGACGAATTTTCGCCGGGCGATTTTCGCCAGCGTTTTCGTTCTGTTCATTCTCATATACTGCCGTGTATTTTAATCGTTTGACAGAACGTCGCGGCCGACGAAAATTCGTCCGACGCTGTTCTGTTTAAGCTATAACACATTTGAATGAAGCATTGCGAAAATTATTAAATTCGCCTTGAACTTGTCAGAAAAAGAGGAATGGCAAATAGTATGCGCATATACAAAACAAAGTTGCCAGAGTAAAAAATGTAAATAAAAACAATTTTACGAGTGAGATGGAAAAATATGACGAAATACTATGCTAAAATATGAATTTAAAGCCAAATGTGCCAAAAATATGCAAATAAGTCAAAATATGCAAAAATAAGCCTTTTGACCTAAATATGCGAAAATATGCCCTAACAAGTTAGGCTTATTCTCTTCGTCTTGAGCTAAAACGCCTATATATATTTATCATATGTAAATAGGACTGCAACAGAAAAATATGCATTTGCATATCTTCTGTTGCCCTAATTATTATTATTATTATTATTATTATTATTATTATTATTATTATTATTATTATTATTATTATTATTATTCTTATTATTATTATTATTATTATTATTATTATTATTATTATTATTATTATTATTATTATTATTATTATTATTATTATTATTATTATTATTATTATTATTATTATTATTATTATTATTATTATTATTATTATTATTAGGGCAACAGAAAATATGCCCTAAAAAACTCGTTTTTAGCGCTAAAAATATGTCCTTAAAAATATGGTTTAAGCGCTAAAAATATGCTCTTAAAACTTGGTTTAAGCACTGAAAATATGCCCTTAAAATTTGTTTATATCTATTATATAAAAATGAATGTGTGTGTGTCCTTTATGGACTCCCAAAGTAATCAACCGATCTTTATGAAATTTTCACAGTGAATTCATATGGTATTAGCGCACATAATA
Organism: Urophora cardui; assembly: GCA_960531455.1. Taxonomy (NCBI): domain Eukaryota; kingdom Metazoa; phylum Arthropoda; class Insecta; order Diptera; family Tephritidae; genus Urophora; species Urophora cardui. Next base: position 61,450,784 of record OY482670.1, on the reverse strand, counting down.
GAGAACTTCCCGGAATATAGGCCCAAATGTTCACCCAGAGTGACCCAGCAAGTGTTTGAGCAGGCCTTCAACATAAAGTTATTTTCATTGCGACGCCTAGGCCGGGTCCCCAAATATGGGTCAAAACGTGGACCCAGATGACCCTCGAATGTTTCTAAACGATATTGGTATCAAATGAAAGGCGTCGAGCAGGGCTTCAATATACTGATATATTCATTTTTATTTTTTAAGTCGGTTTCCCAGAGATGGTTCAAGTAGTGAGCCCGGATGGTGATGGATGGTCCCGGTAAAAGTAAAGGTAAAGGTAAAGGTAAAGGTAAAGGTAAAGGTAAAGGTAGAGGTAAAGGTAAAGGTAAAGGTAAAGGTAAAGGTAAAGGTAAAGGTAAAGGTAGAGGTAAAGGTAAAGGTAAAGGTAAAGACCCATCATAACAGAAAACTTTTGTTCGTCGCTGCGTAGCGGCACGTGTATTTGCTAGTACTTAATAAAAAGATATACGGCATGGTAGGTTGTGTGCCCACCTTTCATGCAAGAGGTTCCAGGTTCAAACCCTGGCTCGAACAAATATCAAAAATCAGTTTTAAATAAAATTAGAACGCTTTGTAACAAAAAATTATGTTTATTAAAGGTACATTTTATAGGTTCAAAAGACGAAATAAAAAAATTCACATTTGCGAAACACATATTCGTTACCAAAAGAAAACAAGTATTTGTACTTACGAAAATATATACATACATACATATATTTATGTGCATGAATTTAAAATTTTATGTGTGGATGGCAATCAAAATTCCAGTGCAAAACTTGAATACTTATTTATTCAAATTGCTGTCAACTATAAAATTTTGCGATAAATTTTCAAATAGAAAACTATGTCGATTGTCGCGGTAAGTTTTTAAGCGTAGAAAAAGATCTTTCCACGTCAACTGAAGTTATCGGGGCGTATTTAAAAGTAAGAATTTCAGTCACTATGTAGCGTGTAGTGCTACACGTTCAATATGAATATTGCGATATTTTTCTCGCTCTGAGGGACAAGATATTTTACTTCCGTCCTTTTCGCACTTTCACTTTCAATTCGCTTATTGCCAATATTGCGATCCGAATCGCGGATTTCAAAATTTCTAAACATTCTGCGATCCAGAATCGCGATCCATCAATACTCGATGCTACACTGTCAATATGAATCGCGATTCACAGATTTCATCAATATATATTGACCGTCTGACGTATGCCTATGCACATATGTAGATACACAGCTGATTCGTGTAATAGCTTAAACAGAACCAATCGCCGGGCGTGTTTTCGCGTGGTGCGGCGATGACATTTGTTTGCGAATATCGCCCAGTAAAACAGAATCAAGACGAAATTGCCATATGAATATTTTTATAATTACGATGTTTCCTTACTTCTTCCATTGACTCTTCTCTTCTGTGAATATTTTAAATTTTTTCCACATCAAAAAACGTATATTTTTGTTTTACTACATGTTTTTATCAAGTTCCAAATAATTTATTTGACAGGCGATATCGTCCAAATTAGAAATAAGTCTATTCTGACGAATTTTCGCCGGGCGATTTTCGCCAGCGTTTTCGTTCTGTTCATTCTCATATACTGCCGTGTATTTTAATCGTTTGACAGAACGCCGCGGCCGACGAAAATTCGTCCGACGCTGTTCTGTTTAAGCTATAACACATTTGAATGAAGCATTGCGAAAATTATTAAATTCGCCTTGAACTTGTCAGAAAAAGAGGAATGGCAAATAGTATGCGCATATACAAAACAAAGTTGCCAGAGTAAAAAATGTAAATAAAAACAATTTTACGAGTGAGATTGAAAAATATGACGAAATACTATGCTAAAATATGAATTTAAAGCAAAATATGCCAAAAGTATGCAAATAAGTCAAAATATGCAAAAAACCAAAGAAAGCTCACCCATTCTTGAAGATGCAAATGTCCTAAATAAGTTATTCATTGTACCGCCTGCTATTACAGCTAATATATGCCTAGACAATTACAGAATTCGTTCAAATGTTGGCGAAAGTCCATTTAATTTTGTCTGTGTCGATGATTGTGATGTTGTCCAAGCCATACTTTCTGTCAAATCTAATGCAGTAGCATTCGATGGAATTAATGCAAAATTCATTAAAATAATACTTCCCATGATATTACCGCAAGTAACTTATTTGATAAACTCTATCCTGACGACTTGTACGTTTCCGAAGCACTGGAAGGTTGCCAAGATAATTCCGATCCATAAAAAGAACAATGAATATAGACCCATAGCTATCCTGCCATATCTGTCCAAAGTTCTTGAGCGCCTACTATACACACAAATGATGTCATATGTGCGCGATCACAAGCTCTTAACTGAGTGTCAATCTGGCTTCAGGCCGAAGAGGAGCTATACTACGGCTCTCTTAGATGTGGTAGAGAGCATTCGGACAGATATTGATGAAAACAACATTGGATTCCTAACTCTTCTCGACCATTCGAAGGCTTTCGATTCAGTTGATCATAGGTTACTATGCTGTAAGCCAGCGTTGGGCAAAATAGCTCCTGGTAGCATTTTGCACTTAGGAGCCGACTTTGCACATTTGGTTGTTGGTGAGGGACGCAACCAAGTGCAGCATAAGGGGAGAAGAACTGAGGAAGAACTCACCAACACATAAGCAAGATTGAGAACAAGAGAGTATGTCGCCGCCTGTATTCGTGGCAGTGATGGAAAATGAAAGTTTCCAATTGTATCAAATTTGTACAAAAAGTGGTGAATTTTTGAATTTAATTGTGCAATCAATTTGAAAATCGTCTGTTGGTAGCATTACCTTGATAAAATAAGTTTACAGCACATATTGTATAATAAGGATCTCATACGAAACCTTTCTTACACATATTTGTGCGTCCTATTTTTATGAAGATTACTTTATAATAAAGTTTATATACCTTCATAATAAAAAAAAACAACCGTTTGTTTACTATGAAGCAAACAAAAATGGCATTGTGATCGAAAAACATTTATAACCTGAATTGAGTTTTGCAGAATAGTGCGAAAATCAATTGATTATACATAAGTGCCTTGCTACTTCGCAAATAACCGAAAACTGCACAGGCACGAGTCATTTTCCATCACTGGTTCATGCCTGAGAGGCAGTGTGCAGCAGTATTGCCGCAGCGTCAAACAATTTGGTATCAGAAATTCGTACTTTCATGGTTTTTTCTTCGTATCACCTAAAAATTATTGAAAAAAAATTGAATTAAATGGAAGGCCAGCCTAGAACCTTTCATTTGGTACCAATATTGCTCAAAGTCTATCTGGGTCACTCTGGGTCCACATTTGGGCCTGTATTCCGAGAAGTTCCCACTTATTGAAATTCTATATACCCTATCATGTGCGTTAATACCACATGAATCTACTGCAAAAATTTCATAAAGATCGGTTGATTAGTTTGGGAGTCTATAAAGGACAGACACTTTGCTTTGCTACTATCAATACTAAAAATATGTATACAGTTTGTAAATAAATCGATTTGCATGTAGAAATGAAATACGCACAAACTAAATGTATATTATAAAGTCGTTGCTACCTAAAAATCGAAAAATTCAGTATTAATTATTTTTTCGTAATTCTTGGCGAAAATTGTATTATTTTGTTTCCGTACTACGGCAACACAGTTTGACAAGTTGATCGTGGCTGAGAGTTGGTGGTTTTGGTTTTTGATTTTTAGTATTTCCGCAGGCTTCGTGCCAAAGATAACTAGATACGAAACTCTCAAATTTATCTGCTCTCACGGGGGCCTGAACTGTCTTTTCACTTTCAAACACTGACGAATCAGGGAAAACAGCTGACAGCAAAATCAGCTGATACCACAAACCAGATCAAATCCACCATAAATAATAAACAAATGAGGGATTTTGGATATTTGCCACCATTTCATTAAATGACTTTATTACTTATTATATTAATCGAGAAGTGAATTAAAAATGTATAATAAAGTTTGAAAAGGGGTGAGATTGGAATTGTTTGCATATTTACCTTTTTGAATCAAAAATATGCAACAAATATCTGGATATGGGAAGTAGGATATACTATAAATATAAAATATTTGCCTTAAAATTAATGCTATATTAATTGATTTCTCAATGAAAACACAATATCATTTTCCTTCTTAGCCTGGAAACAAAATTTGAATGAAATACTTGCGTGCATTTTATTAACTGGTTTAATAACATATAAACCATTTTACATGATTTTAAATACTCAAGTATAATTGCGAAGTCACTCTCATATTTTGCAGCAAAAATTACGTAATATTATTCATTTGCAAGAAATAACGAAATACCCCCAAATTTTATTTTAAAATACCCACATTCACTTTTTTACGCAGTGGCACCAATGGAAAATGTTATAAAAAATGCGCATTTTTCAGCGCTCTCACGAAACAAAGAGTTTCGTATCTAGTTATCTATGCTTCGTGCGATGAACATGACGAGCGAGACAATATACGCTGATTTTAATTGTTTTGCATTCCCCTTATCACCGAAAAACAAATCAGCCCCTCTCCTTCCTCTTGCTGGCTCCGAGACTGCTGCAAGAGCTAAATTTTCGCCCACCACTGCCAGCGTTGGGCAAAATAGCTCCTGGTAGCATTTTGCACTTAGGAGCCGACTTGGCACATTTGGTTGTTGGTGAGGGACGCAACCAAGTGCAGCATAAGGGGAGAAGAACTGAGGAAGAACTCACCAACACATAAGCAAGATTGAGAACGAGAGAGTATGTCGCCGCCTGTATTCGTGGCAGTGATGGAAAATGAAAGTTTCCAATTGTATCAAATTTGTACAAAAAGTGGTGAATTTTTGAATTTAATTGTGCAATCAATTTGAAAATCGTCTGTTGGTAGCATTACCTTGATAAAATAAGTTTACAGCACATATTGTATAATAAGGATCTCATACGAAACCTTTCTTACACATATTTGTGCGTCCTATTTTTATGAAGATTACTTTATAATAAAGTTTATATACCTTCATAATAAAAAAACAACCGTTTGTTTACTATGAAGCAAACAAAAATGGCATTGTGATCGAAAAACATTTATAACCTGAATTGGGTTTTGCAGAATAGTGCGAAAATCAATTGATTATACATAAGTGCCTTGCTACTTCGCAAATAACCGAAAACTGCACAGGCACGAGTCATTTTCCATCACTGGTTCATGCCTGAGAGGCAGTGTGCAGCAGTATTGCCGCAGCGTCAAACAATTTGGTATCAGAAATTCGTACTTTCATGGTTTTTTCTTCGTATCACCTAAAAATTATTGAAAAAAAATTGAATTAAATGGAAGGCCAGCCTAGAACCTTTCATTTGGTACCAATATTGCTCAAAGTCTATCTGGGTCACTCTGGGTCCACATTTGGGCCTGTATTCCGAGAAGTTCCCACTTATTGAAATTCTATATACCCTATCATGTGCGTTAATACCACATGAATCTACTGCAAAAATTTCATAAAGATCGGTTGATTAGTTTGGGAGTCTATAAAGGACAGACACTTTGCTTTGCTACTATCAATACTAAAAATATGTATACAGTTTGTAAATAAATCGATTTGCATGTAGAAATGAAATACGCACAAACTAAATGTATATTATAAAGTCGTTGCTACCTAAAAATCGAAAAATTCAGTATTAATTATTTTTTCGTAATTCTTGGCGAAAATTGTATTATTTTGTTTCCGTACTACGGCAACACAGTTTGACAATTGTTGATCGTGGCTGAGAGTTGGTGGTTTTGGTTTTTGATTTTTAGTATTTCCGCAGGCTTCGTGCGATGAACATGACGAGCGAGACAATATACGCTGATTTTAATTGTTTTGCGAATGCTCTCCTTCCTCTTGCTGGCTCCGAGACTGCTGCAAGAGCTAAATTTTCGCCCACCACTGACTGTAAGCTAGAAAATTTGTTCAATTTCTCGCATCATGCAACTGCGTTGATAAGATCCTACCTGTCTGACAGAACTCAGGCGGTTAGTGTCGGAGACAGAATTTCCGACGTCCTTCCGGTAGTTAGGGGAGTCCCTCAAGGCTCTATTCTAGGACCTTTGTTATTCGTGTTGTACATAAATGACTTACCTAATGTTCTCAAGTATTGTAAAGTGCATGTCTATGCTGATGACGTCCAACTATATGTTTGTTGTCCTCCTAATCGTAGTGACATTTGCATTGAAAATTTTAATGCTGACTTGACTCGAATCAGTTCATGGCCATCTATGAATGGTCTATGTTTGAACCCAAACAAGTCAAACTGCCTCGTTATTCAAGGAAGTCCTTTGACACGAGTCAGCTTGATGTAGTCAAGTTGGATAATTCAAGCTTAAAATATGTCAAAACAGCTAAAAATCTTGGTGTAACATTTAACAATTTATTATAATGGAACGATCATATTTTTAGCACAGTAGGTAAAGTGTATGGAATGCTCCGTACGCTATGGTTATCACAGTACTTTACTCCCTTAAATATTAGATTATTATTGTCTAAAGCGTACTTAATACCTACGCTACTATATGGTTGTGAAGTTTATGCTAATTGTGACGCTGCATGTAAGCAAAAATTAAATGTTATTTACAATAACATTGCAAGATATGTATTTGGATTGAAAAGGATTGACCACGTAACACCCTATACTCAGAGGTTGCTAGGCATCTCTTTTGAAAACGTGCTAAAAGTTAGAACACTCTTGACATTGCACAAAGTCATTTATACAAAGGAACCTCGATACTTATATCTAAGGATTCAGTTTCTGCAGTCTTCGAGGTCTGTGCTAATAGTACATACTAAATATCGACATCTTATATCTGAACGTCAGTTCTTCATAAACTTCGTACGTCTGTGGAACTCGCTCCCTATACGTCTAAGGTTATTAATAGGGACACGAATCGAATCAAAAGCATCGATCTGGTACTCATTTAAAATATCGGTTAAAAAGAATCGCGAACCCGATAATATCGAAACTAAACTACTCGATACTCAAAGTATCGGTATCGAAAGCGGTAATTTTCTAGAAGGTGCAACCTTAAAATTTCCTCTAAAATAGTTAAAAGAGGTACCAATTAGGGATGGGACTATTCGAATAAAAATTATTCGAATAAAAAATCCTTTTATTCGAAAGGTATTCGTAATTCGAATAATATTTATTCGAATAATTTATTCGTATATTCGAATAAATACTATTCGAATAGTACTATTCGAATATCACTATTCGAATACCACTATTTGCGAATAGCTATTGAATGTATGTATGTATGTATGCTTTTCCTTTTGTAAATACATACATATGTATGTACATATATATACGTACTCTGGCTTGCGCGGAGGCAAGTGGAATTCCCAAATTATGCATGTATATACATACTATTATTCGAATAGTATTATTCGAATAGTGTTATTCGAATAGTATTATTCGAATAATACTATTCGAATAGTACTATTCGATTTTTTCCCTCGAATATTATTATTCGTTTATTCGAATAATATTTATTCGAATATTATTCGAAAAAATTCCCACTACTAGTACCAATCGACGCGTTCCGACCTCTAGATTATGAATTCGAAAGCGGAAATAAAAGATTTTTCCACATTTAAAAGATATTTATTAAAACGGTTTAAAGTTGCACCGTCTTCTAGAAAGTTACCAAAAACGCAATAAAACTGCATCCTGAGGCATACGCATATCGCTGTATTAGTGCTAATTCCATGGCATAGTATGCCATGGCTGGTTGCAAAGTTTTGATTTTGACGTAAATCCTTTTCCAACACATAAGAATAGTTCAAGATGATTAAAAAATTATACAAGTTTATTAAGTTCTTGAAAACATTTTTTACAAATCAACAGCATTGACAAAACAACAGGTGTATTTAATGCAATCACAGTTGTAAAAAGATATTTGCAAAATATTTAGTATTTTTAAAAATAAACATCTTAAATAACATTCAAAATTCATTTTCATTGAGATTATATGTATCCACCATTGAATTTTTTTGGAAATTTGAATTTAAATTATCGAAACAAAAAAATTATGAAACTCAAGTGGCAGAATAGCTGTGCATTCCATGTTATAAAGAGAAGCCATTTTGCAGTATGATTTTTCTTCCGGACTTCGTCTTTCCCCTTACGAGCAAAGCAGAAGCTTACAAGAGGCAAATTTAAACTTTGTATTTCCATATATTTTTTTTATTTGCAAATGTCAAATTATCGTATGAAAATGAAAAATATATAATCCTATATCTCCAGTTATCATTATTTCTATCGCATGGTAATTGAAAATTGTAAGCAAGTTTCGGTGGTAAGTGTGCGCCTCGTTTAATGTGAAAATCAATAAACAGATTTGGGTAACTTCATACAACTTCATACAAAAAACCTTACCCAAACCTGCAATTATTTCAGCACGTGGATCAGACCAATTTTTCGATATGTACCAGTGAAAATTACTCGTGATTGTGTATTTTTCGGCCCTTTAGGAAGCAGCTTGTCACTTCTGCACACTCGGCACTATTTTGCGTTGAACAATTTTTTGGGCAAATATGACACAATTTTAATTTTCCATCACTGAATGTACTCATTTGTTCGATACCGTGGTTGAAGTACTCGATACCAAAAAATATCGTTGCAAAAGAATCGAGTAAAAAGTATCGGTATCAAATGCAAAAAATATCGATTTGGTATCATATCGTATCGAAATTCGTGTCCAATACACTGCAGTTCAAAAACGAGCTAACTTGCTTCTATAAAAATTTATAAATACACACTTTTGTTTTTGTTTTCATACACACATTTCTTCATTTTGCTTAAACACATACTAACATATATATTATCTGTATTTACTATACCTTCCTTTTAAGCTAAGTATTTATAAATGTGATTTTAAACAAATTAATTTTAGTTTAATTTTTTATCTTTTTTATTATTTTTTTTCCTAACAGTTTGATTTAATTTAATTTAATTCATTGTTAACATATTATATTTTTATTTTATATTTTTATATGTATGTAGATCTAATTCATTTTGTTACCGTGACTAGCACTGCAAAATAATCTTCCTGATTGTTGTGCTAGGATAAGAACTACAATAAATACAAATACAAATACAAATAAGCCTTTTGACCTAAATATGCGAAAATATGCCCTAACAAGTTAGGCTTATTCTCTTCGTCTTGAGCTAAAACGCCTATATATATTTATCATATGTAAATAGGACTGCAACAGAAAAATATGTATTTGCATATCTTCTGTTGCCCTAATAATTAGTATAGATATAAATATTATACCTTTTTATACTCAGCTGTACTAGTACACAGAGTATTATAGTTTTAATCACATAACGGTGGATTGTAACAGAATGAAATAATCGAGATAGATATAGACCTATATATATCAAAATGATAAGGGTGAAAAGAGAAATCGATTGTGCCATGTCCCTCCGTCCGTCCGTCTGTCCGTCTGTAAACACTCTAACTCGCGCAAAAGTTGAGATATTTTGATGAAATTTGAAATGCAAGTTGGTATCGAGACTGGGACGGTTGGTATTGAAAATGGACGAAATCGGAGCATGACTACGCCCACTTTTCCTATATAGAAAAAATCGGAAATTTGGTATCTCAGTCACTAATATAGCTGGAACGATGAAATTTTATCCACGTGTTGAGCTCAGGCCTCAGGAAGAAATTTGATGAAATTTTGGAAAATGGGCGGTGCCACGCCCACTTATTAAGGGTCAAACATTGAAAGTTTTATATGTCATAACTCAGAAACCATTGAAGATATATCGATGAAATTTGGTACGCGTGATTTACTTAATTAGGCAAACGTTTGGACGGAAAATAGTTAAAATCGGTTGACGGCCACGCCCACTTTTATATATGTGTATTATAAAGTGGCCTAATAAAAACATTTTAAGCGATATCTCTGTCAAATATAAAGATCTATCATTGAAATTTGTCGCGTGAGTCCAACTATGGACATAAAACAAAAAACACAAAAATTTTGGAAAATGGGCGGTGCCACGCCCACTTATTAAGGGGCAAACATTGAAAGTTTTATGAGTCACAACTCAGAAACCGTTGAAGATATATCGATGAAATTTGGTACGCGTGATATATTTACTTACGCAAATGTTTGGACGAAAAATTGCCAAAATCGGTTGACGACCACGCCTACTTTATATATGGGTATTATAAAGTGGCCTATTAAAAACATTTTAAGCGCTATCTCTGTCAAATATGAAGATATTGCATTGAAATTTTATGGTAGAAGTCCAACTGCAGACATAAAACGAAAAACACAAAAAGATTGGAAAATGGGCGTGGCACCGTCTCTTTTTAGAAGCAGGAATATACGAGATTTCTGAGCCTATAACCCGAAAAATAATTTATATATAATGACGAATCTTGGTGTGTACACTTTTATTACTTGTGGTAATACATGTTCAAAATTTTAGCGAAATCGGTTGACGACCACGCCCACTTTTATACATGGGAACTATAAAGTGAGCTAATAAAAATATTTAAGCGATATCTTTGTCAAATATAAAGATAATTAATTGAAATTTTGTGGCATGAGTTCTGCAATAGACCGGAAACAAAAAATAGAAAAATTTTGGAAAATGGGCGTGGCAACGAGCCCATAACTCGACAAATAATTCAGATATTATGACGAAACTTGGTTTATATACTTTTATAACTTGTGTTAATAGACACGCAAAAAATTATTGAAATCGGTTTATGACCACGCCTACTTTTTAACAAAGATATTTCTGGAACACCCTTTGGGAATTTGTAACATGACATCTTTGTAACTAGAAGTCATAAAGGAATGAAATTTTTCACAAAGAATAATATTCATATGCTTAGTTGGATGTCGGATAAAAATGTTGAAAATGGGCGTGGCTACGCCCACTTTATGCAGCACTCGCTTTATATAAAATACACCGTAATTCCATCAAACGCAAACAAACAATGAAAGCATACAGCTGAGTATCTAATGTTCGATTCCACTCGAACTTAGGCTTCCTTACTTGTTTTTCGTTATTTTTGTCTATGAAAATAGCAAAAATTGTCATTCAAATATAATATTAAATAATGGAAAATTCTATAATTTGTTAATCTAAAATAAAATATTTAAAAATAAAAATTATTGAGGACTACAATTGGCGATACTGGCTTCAACATATTACTAATCAAGCAAAAATATAATACAAGATTAAAAGGTACTGAATCTGGAACATATTCACCATTATTGTTTTCTCGTTGTGAATCGACAACGCATTGTGTTACAAACAACTGCACAAACTCAACAATCGTCATTCAGTCAAACATCAGCGGCAATATTATGCCCGAATCGCAATTTGGCGTTAGGTCGGTCGCGCGTTGATCGTACCTCAAAGCCCCTTCACACTGACATTCGATATTAGATATTGGATTGCAAACATGTTCATTGCCACTAGCATATTTTCTTGAATTTTTTCATAAATTTCTAATTTTTCATCGAAAGAAATCAATTCGAATTTATTTTATATCAAACGCCCGACCTAGTAGAGAAATGTTCAACTCAGGCGTTATACAGGGTTGCAATAAACATACGATATTACAAAAATTTTACGATCAAACGCTTGAGGTCACAATGCGATTTGCTCCATATATTTCCATACATTTCTACTCACTTGTCAGAAGCGCGACCGACCGAACGCCAAATTGCGATTCCGGCATTATATCTTTTATTATATCAGTGTCTCTTAAATCATCGAACTCAAACAATAGCAGCTCAAAATTTGCTACGGTATCAACGGTCTTTCCGCCACCAACTCATTCAACAATATTTGCGCAACCACATCAACAATCACATACCCATCAACACCAAAATTGTCCATCTCATTCGGCTAAATGTCATTATTAGTATTCACGTAATATAATTAGGGTTGCCAGATACCTTTCCCAAAAAAATCAGTACATTGTCTTCCACAAAAAAAAAACAATATATGCGGAGAAAATCATCTTTATTACTGGCATTTTGTTTTTGTTTCCGTATCGTTAACTGTCAATCATGTTTCTATGACTTTTAACGTTCGCGTTTCTTCCTCCTTCCTAATTGTTTCATGGTTATGCCGTGGTTATGCTTACGAGCAAAACACCGATGAAATTCGGACACATTTTCGTCATCGGTGAGAGGTGGTTACGCTGAAATCGATGTTAGAGCGCACATATACAACATAACATATTATTACCCCGAAACCTCGGCGTGCTGGGTGCTTGTTTCACCCAGCAAATTTGATCGATGTGAGAGTCCGAAAATTCTCTCACTCGTCGGAGTGCACAACGGCAATTACACGTTGCTCGTCGAGTATTGTCCTAAGCATAACCACGGCATTACAAACGTCAAATGAAAACAGTTGGAAAATTAACAAGTAAGGAAGCCTAAGTTCGAGTGGAATCGAACATTAGATACTCAGCTGTATGCTTTCATTGTTTGTTTGCGTTTGTTCGATATAGGGTGTATTTTATATAAAGCGAGTTCCGCATAAAGTGGGCGTAGCCACGCCCATTTTCAACATTTTTATCAGTCATCCAACTAAGCATATGAATATTATTCTTTGTGTAAAATTTCATTCCTTTATGACTTCTAGTTACAAAGAAGTCTTGTTACAAATTCCCAAAGGGTGTTCCAGAAATATCTTTGTTAAAAAGTAGGCGTGGTCATAAACCGATTTCAATAAATTTTTGCGTGTCTATTAACACAAGTTATAAAAGTGTATAAACCAAGTATCGTCATAATATCTCAATTATTTGTCGAGTTATGGGCTCCGAAATCTCGTTGATTCCTTTGTCTGAAAAGAGGCGGTGCCACCCCCATTTTCCGAAATTTTTCTATTTTTTGTTTCCGATCTATTGTAGAACTCATGCCACAAAATTTCAATGAATTATCTTTATATTTGACAAAGATATCGCTTAAAATGCTTTTATTAGGCCACTTTATGATACCCATATATAAAAGTGGGCGTGGTCGTCAACCGATTTCGCTAAAATTTTGAACATGTATTACTACAAGTAGTGAAAGTGTATAGACCAAGTTTCGTCATAATATATCGATTATTTGTCGAGTTATGGGCTCAGAAATCTCGTATATTCCTGCTTCTAAAAGGTGCCACGCCCATTTTCCAAAATTTTTGTATTTTTTGTTTTATGTCCATAGTTGGACACATTCCATAAAATTTCAATGATATATCTTTATATTTGACAGAGATATCGCTTAAAATGCTTTTATTAGGTCACTTTATAATACCCATATATAACAGTGGCCGTGGTCGTCAACCGATTTTGGCACTTTTTCGTCCAAACATTTGCCTAAGTAAGTATATCACGCCTACCAAATTTCATCGATATATCTTCAACGGTTTCTGAGTTATGACTCATAAAACTTTCAATGTTTGCCCCTTAATAAGTGGGCGTGGCACCGCCCATTTTCCAAAATTTCACCATATTTCGTCATAAGGGCCTGAGCTCAATACGTGTGTGAAATTTTATCACTCTAGCTCTATTAATAATAATAATAATACAATGGCGCTATTATAACTCTGACGAGTTTTATGGCCGAGCTTCTCTCCCAATTCGAGGTGTGCTCCTTTTTGTTTTTCCTACTAATTGGGTGGACCTACAGTTTTATGCCGGCTCCGAACGGCGAATGCATTTTTTGTGAGAAGCTTTTTCATGGCAGAAATACTCTCGGAGGGTATGCCGCCCACTGCCGAGAGGTGACCGCTGCTCTTAAAAAACCCAATAATTGGATTTTTACTAATTGAAAAAATTGTTTTGGTGTTTAGCTCGGACCGTGGTTTGAACCCGAGTCCTCTGACACAGCAGGCGAGCACTCTAGCTCTATTAGTGACTGAGATACAAAATTTCCGATTTTAACTATATAGGGGAGGTGGGCGTGGTCATGGTCCGATTTCGCCCATTTTCAATACCATCCGTTCCTGTCTTGATACCAACTTACATTTCAAATTTCATCAAAATATCTCAATTTTTGCGCGAGTTATCGTGCGCACAGACGGACAGACGGACGGACATGGCTCAATCGATTTCTCTTTTCAACCTGATCATTTTGATATATATATAAGTCTATATCTATCTCGATTATTTCATTCTGTTACAATCCACCGTTAGGAAATCAAAACTATAATACTCTGTGTACTAGTACAGCTGAGTATAAAAACAGTGTCGGCTAAAATCAGTACAAATCAGTACAAAATCCAAAATATCAGTATTTCTTAAGGATTTTAAAACCATCAGTACGGAGCACGAAAAATCAGTATTGTACTGATCAAATCAGTACGTCTGGCAACCCTAAATATAATGTTACCACTCGGACCTCTGAAAACGTATCATAGTGCAACAATCAACATCATTCGTTCCAGCATCAACATCTATATATTAATAGGCTAACATTTTTCCCATACAAACAATTGCCAGGCTGTTTAGCACATTTTACATACTCATATCCACATAAAATTGATATGGATGTGTTCGTATGAGTCAGGAGCAGTGCATATGCATATAATTTTTTCTATAAATTATTTAATTTGTTTATAATTAATAAATAAAATTTTTAGTTATGAGAAATAGATATCGTAAACGTGTTTACAAATATCGTAAACACAGTTGAAGAGTCGCTTTAATTTAAAAGCGCTCTCTCTATTTTATATGCATTGGCCCAGTTTACGCTCAGATCTAAATCAACGCGGCCAAATATCTCCTATTGCTTTTCCATTAAAGCAGTGATAGGCGTTTCATAGATCAATTGATCGCGCTCAAATCACACAGACACGTTATGCTCTTTCTTTTGTAAACGATTTAGTCGTCGCTCAGCAAGTGGCGTAGCAACATCGTGGGTGAATGTCGCTTGTTTGCGCATATTTATATATGTAAAAGCATAATTACTTATACATATGTACGCATGCTTGTCGTTTTTATAACCGACCGCATTCATTGAGGGCCAGCAAGCGACTAAACGAAAACGAACCAATTGATTTGCTATTACGGCGCTCTCACTAATACAGTTGCATTTCAATTTTGCCTATCACTGCATTAAAGCAGGGGTCTTCGTTTCATAGCACTGAGGTGCAACGCTCAACTCCAGCCTTGGGCAAAACCTTAGCACCTGCTAAATGAGAGTAAGCGCCCGTGTACGTATACACACCGATTGTCACTACTACAGACAAATAAAGAGCGTAAAACCAAAGAGCGTATATGGATAAGAGGCTGCAGTCTGAAAAACTTCACACTAGATGTCACATTTCGCGCGAGATGAGACCCGCGAAGTGTGACATCTAGTGTGAAGTTTCAAAAAGAGCGTATATGGATGAGGGTGCAGTCAGTGAAACTTCACACTAGATGTCACACTTCGCGGGTCCCATCTCGCGCGAAATGTGACATCTAGTGTGAAGTTTTTCAGACTGCAGCCTCTTATCCATATACGCTCTTTGGTAAAACTAGCGCTTACGATGGGACTTGGCGATCGTAGCTTTATCGTAAATGAAACGAGCATAGTTCGAGTGTGAATAGAATTGATTGTCTTTATTCAATTTCACTTCCTTATATACTAAAAATTATTACAATAACTTACACTAATACAAATATACAAAAAGAAAAAGTGTTCGACATATGCTGCGTCAGCATATGTGAATCATAAATATTTCGTCGGTGCACATTGACAAACTGACGCTGTCGCTCAGTTGGTCATTGTGACCGCTCGGGCAATGCACTTGACAAACTGCAACAAATGTAACCTGAGAAGCAATGTGCGGCGGTGTGTATATTTGATGTTAAACTCCCCGCTGGGGTTTAACGGAACTAATTTGGGTCAGTTTGGTTTTGCAACGTATGCGGTACATGTGTACACAATAAATTATTTGTACATGACAATAAATGTAAGTGCGGTGTATTTATGTAATGCTACACCTTCCCCCTTAAAAAAAAATAGATATATATATTTGTATTCAACTATATATATCTATTTGAATGACTTAGTGACCCACTTAATGTTTGTATGAGTTGACAAAATTTATTAATTGCTTTTCGGTTCATATTGCCTGTGTTGCATAAAATTTTATTATTCATTTTTTTTTTTTTTTTTTTGTTACATTTGCTTTTGCCTGCATTGCATTTTTATTTGTACATGAACGTTATTATTGTTTTCTTTTGTGCATATATTACATTTGTTCTTTTTTTTTTTCTTTGGCATGTGCCTGTTTATTAAATTGAGTAAATTGGAATGCTTATGTATTTACTTTATTACTAAATTATTATTGGGTAAAGTGCAGTGCCTAATTTAAATTGATTTAAGCCTATTCTTATGAATTATGATTTCCTTATTGTTTTTATTGCTATCTCCTATCCTATTTGGAATTAAAGTATAATTGTTATTCCTATCAATACTTTTAACTTTATAATATCCTGTATATCTATTTTCTAACTTATGGGAGGCCTCTTCTCTAACTAAAACTAAATCTCCTATTTTAATTTCCTTACTATAACTATTTTTGTCGTAATTGGTCTTTAGTTTCTACCTTTCTCTCTTGGCAGTGTTTTCACATCAGCCTCGGCAGTGTTCTCACATCAGCCGTATACCTGTTTTCTCTATTGGCAGTGTTTTCACATCAACCATATTCCTATTTTCTCTATTGGCAGTGTTTTCACATCAGCCTTGGCAGTGTTTTCACATCAGCCGTATACCTGTTTTCTCTATTGGCAGTGTTTTCACATCAACCATATTCCTATTTTCTCTATTGGCAGTGTTTTCACATCAGCCTTGGCAGTGTTTTCACATCAGCCGTATACCTGTTTTCTCTATTGGCAGTGTTTTCACATCAACCATATTCCTATTCTCTCTATTGGCAGTGTTTTCACATCAGCCTTGGCAGTGTTTTCACATCAGCCATATTCCTATTTCTTTCTATTGGCAGTGTTTTCACATCAGCCTTGGCAGTGTTTTCACATCAGCCGTATACCTGTTTCTCTATTGGCAGTGTTTTCACATCAACCATATTCCTATTTCTTTCTATTGGCAGTGTTTTCACATCAGCCTTGGCAGTGTTTTCACATCAGCCTTATTCATATTTTTTCCTGTTGGCAGTGTTTTCACATCAGCCTTATTCATATTTTTTCCTATTGGCAGTGTTTTCACATCAGCCTTATTCATATTTTTTTCTATTGGCAGTGTTTTCACATCAGCCTTATTCTATTTTTTCCTATTGGCAGTGTTTTCACATCAGCCTTATTCATATTTTTTCCTGTTGGCAGCGTTTTCACGTCAGCCGTATTCTTAATTCTTTATCTCTTGGCAACGTTTGCACGTCAGCAGTATTTCTAATCCTTTTTCTAGTCCAGTCTTCGTTTTCACGCTCGATCTGGAGCCTACAAGCGCCCTTTTATACTGTGATCTGTTACTAATAAAACTCTTTGCTGTGCCCTTCACCTTTGTTTTTATCATGGTAATGACAAATGCCTCGTGTGTATCCTTGATTTGCTCAAGTATATCGAGTGCATCTAGGAAACTATGTAGGTTTTCTGGTTTACCAGCAAACTCCGGTAGTACTGACGAAGCAGTTTTGATAAAGTCTACTACCGTTTGTGGCATTGTGACGTTTACTGCTGGGATATTTATTTTAACTTCTTCCACCGATGTGGTTTGACTGAACGAAGGTGAGGGTGTTCGGCTAGGGACGCGTACAGATAAAAGTAATAAAAAATCTATTTGAATGTCCTCCTCTACTGTTGTTGGTATTGTAGTTTCAATATTATGTCTGGCTAAGGAAGATACTAATTTATCTCGTACTGTAGCAAAAATTGAATAAGCTTCTTTTCGGTGTTCTTCAATAAAGTATTTATTGTTTTCTTTAATTATTTGTCTTACAATTTTTAGAGCTTCCAAAATTATGTTGAAATGCTTTATTAGGGTTTCGTTTGTGATTTGTATGCTTTTATTTATGCATTTGTAGGACTTATGAGCTTTTTCTTTTTCTGCTGATAATAAGTCATATATTTCTTGCCATGTAGTCATTTCAACTTATATACGTTGTTGCACATTGTTCAATTGTCTCAATTTATTTTTAATGTAATTTTTGATTAAAATTGCAATTGTGACAATTAACAATGTCATGACGCATCCAAACATTGTAAGCCATTTGTTTGAAATTTCTTCTTCTTGTTCTACAATTGGATTTTCAAATTTTACTATTCTATTATCAGAAATTTTTTCTTCTGCGCTTTCTTTACCTACCTCATATCCTGCTATAGCTACTAATATACCGTTCAATGCGGTCTTCCACCAAGCCATGTTTAGAAAAATAATATGAAATTTTTAAATTTTAAATTTATTTATTTGTTCATTTATTCATTTATTTTTTCCTTAATTCTCTAATTTTATATCTTAATTTTATTTTATCTTCCTTATTGGTACTTAGATTTAATAACCTATAAGCTTCGGCTATTTCCTGATTTTTTTCTTACTCTTTTACCTGCCCTTTTTCGTTTTGTTATTATTGCTGGGGAAGGTATTTTTGGGATATCTTCCTTTTTTGCCTTATTTCTTCTCCTATACTCTTTTATGGTTATTGGTTTTGGGCCTTCTTTTTTATTTTTGAGGTGGTCCTCAGCAAATTTTATGAATTCTCTAATTGTGCTAACGCATCTATCGAAAATTTTATTAAATTCTTCTTGGGTTGTAATGTCTTGTGACATTCTAAAAGAAATATTTTATTATATCAGCAATAATTAAAAAAATTTTTTTTTTTTTTTTGATTTTTAATTTTCTACTCTCCTGAGTGTCCTAATTGTTTCCTCTTCTAATGTAGTGGGGTATAACAAGTCTGTCATTGTGGGTGCTCTGCCCATTCCTATAAAAGTCCAAAATTGCCTTAACCAGTTAAGTTGGTGCCTATTACTACCTGTATCTCGTGATCTCGATCTACGAGCAATATCTGCGTTTTCACGCTCTAACTGTTCTACGATATTGTTTATTGCTTCGTAGTCGAAGTCATCTGGCAATGCACTATCCATAAGGGATGTCTATTTAGAGCGAATGAAAAATTAATATCTAATAAAAGATCGTGTACGTCAAAGTACAAAATAGCATTCTAATTTACTCAAATTTTCAGACTTGTATTATCTTGTAAAAAAAAATTTTATTCAGAGGGGAACTCTAAAAAATATACTTATTTATAAAATATCCCTAAGCAAAGTTAATTGCTGTTTGGTGAAGCGGCCGTTAGGCTGCTAAATTCATGTAAAATTTATTAGTATTACTTAATTTAATTAGTTTATACTAATCTTATGTATTTGTTGTTGTTGCTTGATAGCATAGCCTGTATTATAGCCGGTCATGTAAGATACGTTTCTTTGGAATGCTTCTGCTGGTGCCCTCTGACTGCCTAATTGTGCTGTATTCAGTATGGAATGCTTCTGCTGGTGCCCTCTGACTGCCTAATTGTGCTGTATTCAGTATGGATATGCAACTATCATCGTTTTTCGTCTTGATCTGTTTTTATCCAAAACCGTGGTGCGTGGTGATAGGTTTTTTGATTTTCGAACATCTACCGTCTCAATTCGAAATACCATATGCTGCGATTTGTAATTTGTATGTTTATTTGTATTATCTGAATCCTGTAAGATTGCCTGCACTTCGCTGCGCTCACGAATATTGATATTTTTGCTGTTTTTTGTTGTAAATATTATCTTTGTTGTTGTACCACCACTTTGGGATCCTTCGCTTTACTACCTCCAGTGCTGTTGTTATTTTGTTATACCAGCGCTTTGGGATCTTTCGCTTTACTGACTCCAGTGCTGTTGTTATTTTGTTATACCAGCGCTTTGGGATCTTTCGCTTTACTGACTCCAGTGGTTTCGAGGCGCGCGCGTTTTTCTTTTTTTTTTGTAATTAACTTAAAAGGTTTAGTCCTTATGAGTGGTTTCGCTTTTCAGCAAATTTTTCACTCATAAGTCCCAAAACCCAAAACTGGCGGATCGCCATATCGTAAATGAAACGAGCATAGTTCGAGTGTGAATAGAATTGATTGTCTTTATTCAATTTCACTTCCTTATATACTAAAAATTATTACAATAACTTACACTAATACAAATATACAAAAAGAAAAAGTGTTCGACATATGCTGCGTCAGCATATGTGAATCATAAATATTTCGTCGGTGCACATTGACAAACTGACGCTGTCGCTCAGTTGGTCATTGTGACCGCTCGGGCAATGCACTTGACAAACTGCAACAAATGTAACCTGAGAAGCAATGTGCGGCGGTGTGTATATTTGATGTTAAACTCCCCGCTGGGGTTTAACGGAACTAATTTGGGTCAGTTTGGTTTTGCAACGTATGCGGTACATGTGTACACAATAAATTATTTGTACATGACAATAAATGTAAGTGCGGTGTATTTATGTAATGCTACAGCTTATCAAAAATTATTTAGTTGCCTTTCGACTGGCGTAAAAGCAAGTGCTCGTTAGGTGGCCGTCGCTTGAAATTATTTTATTTGCAAATAACGTGTGTACACAAATACATACATATGTGTATACGTACGTTCTTTCATAATTTCGCAAAGCGTGCGCGCATGACCCTGCTCGCTCAACATCTGCATGCAGACTGATTATTTTTAGTAATTTTTCACTTTATCCTACAGTAGGCGCACCAACACACACTCATTTTTTAGTAATGACTTGAGTGTAGTGGTGCCCAAGACTGCTCAACTCACACAGATTGTTATACTCTCTCGTTTTGTCGTAGTAAGAGCGCAAAAGTTAGGTGACCATCTACGACCGAGCGACGATTCAGTTGCTTGCGGGCAAGCAAAAAGATAACAACGTACGCGCATACTTCGTTTTCATACGCTTTTATACGATGTCATGCAAGCATTGGGCATCATAAAGTATTTTTCGTATTGCATTGTGTTTCGTATTGCATTGGCCGCTGTGGTGCAGTGGGTAGAGTGCTCGCCTGCTATGCCAGAGGTCTCGGGTTCAAACCACGGTCCGAGCCAAACAAATTTTTCTAATTAGTAAAAATCCAATTATTGGGTTTTTTAAGAGCAGCGGTCACCTCTCGGCAGTGGGCGGCATACCCTCCGAGAGTATTTCTGCCATGAAAAAGCTTCTCACAAAAAATGCATTCGCCGTTCGGAGCCGGCATAAAACTGTAGGTCCACCCAATTAGTAGGAAAAACAAAAAGGAGCACACCTCGAATTGGGAGAGAAGTTCGGCCATAAAACTCGTCAGAGTTATAATAGCGCCATTGTATTATTATTATATTGTGCGACGTGGTATAGCAGCGCATAAAAGCGAAAAATATATGCGTGCACGTTGTTGTCTTTTTGCTTGCCCGCATGCTACTGAACGATGCGACGGTAGTAGCTGGGCACTCAACTAGTCGTTTTTCACTAATACTGCTGCAGTTACTAACACTGCTGCAGTTAGAGTTTTGGGGATCTCTGCATTAAAGCGAAAAATGAGAGAGAGTGCGGGAGAGCACACTGAGTAATTTTAATTTTGACCAAGGCATATCTAACAGGTAGGCTCAGCGGCGAATTGAAACACTTCTTTTTTTATTTACAAAGATATAGTGTAATGTCAAAATCAAAGCGAATTCACATCATGGCCAATAGGAATGGACGAGCCCCAAGCGAATTCAGATTTTAACCACGGCGAAATATCATTTTGACATTACACTCTACCAATTACAATAACAAAATACATGGGAAATTTCTGAATTCACCACCGAGCCTACCTTCCTAGATCTGCCTTGATTTTGACCATGATTTCGTGTCGGACCGTGATCAAAAGGGCAAATCAGTGTTGCGGCACAACTGGAATTTGGAAAGTGTTGCTTATCTCCGCGAAAAGGAATAATTTTTGTACCAATACAAAGTTGAAAAAATAAATTGCATGGTCGAATTTCGAGCACCGGCGATACTAGTAATAATAAATCTTTAACTACGTCATTATTAGGGCAACCAAAAATATGCTTAAAAAAATTAAAACATGCCACAAAAAAGGCAAAATATGCCAAAAAAATATGACATATAAATCAAAAATATGCCCCAGAAAATTGCAAAATTGCACAAGACATCGGAAGTGCGTTTATGTAACAAATTCGGGAAAATTTTCGTTAAATTGACGCCACAGTAATATGTTCCATACTTTTTCACCACCTAAAAATATGGTGCGGCGTCTGTTAGAAATAAAAGAATATAATCTCTATTGAAGCCTTCTCCCAAAAGTTTTACAGATTCATCGAAAAGCCGAGCAATTGTTTTTTGATTTGCAGCTTCCAGTACTGCAACGTTCAAAAGAAACTTTTGCTTAGATATATCAAAGTTTTCATGTAAAATTCCGACTATAACATTTGCTACATATCTACCTGCAGAATCTGTAGTTTCATCAATCGCAATCCAAATAAAGTGGTCTTTTAGTAGCGATTGTATCTTTTCCATAGTATTCCTATATAGTTGCTTAACATAAGTAGTTCGAAGGCTTGTCTCACGTGGTATTTTCTGGGAAACCCATTTTTCAAAAAACTGCACTAGATTTATCTTACGTATTTTATATAAGGGTATATCTGCACATACAAATGCTTTACACAAATCCTTTGCGAATTCGACATATGACGGTGTCAAGCTATTCGCTACAAAGCTTTGTGATTGTGGCAAATTTAGTGATCGTTTGATTTTGATGTGCTTTTCACGCTGCACATGCTGCTTTACAAGAAATGTTTTCTTAAATGATACGGTATTGCTGCATAACTTTCAAATCAGCACCTCACCGTCAGTTTGAAGATCGGGAAATTCCTTAACGATCTGATTCAGCTTTCCCGAAATAGTTTGTTTAGCTTTCGGCATTATCTGTAAGAATTTGCATATGTACATACATACATAAATGTATTATTTCAACAAGCACTTACCGTTTCTTAAAATAAGAAAACGCTAGTAAAAAACAAAACCAGAGAATGCAAAAACAACTGAAATTTTTGAAGTGCCGTTATAAAATGAGATTTGCATAAATGTTTCTATAGTTCGATAATTAAATCGAAAGATGTCCAAGGACATGGTTGCATTTTTGCGCACTAATTCTGAAATTTTTTTATAACTTAACAGAAATAATATGGCCCGGATTCACCAACGTGACTAAAGCTAAAACTAAGTTTTGACTTAAGTTAGCCCAGATTTGGGGCTAACTTACTTTTGGGTTTCACCAACTAGTCTAAGAAAATAGTTTTGCAGCCAGCAACCCTGCCAGCTTTTATGGAAAATACTGTTTTTTTTTGGTTGTTTTGGTTGCTGTATTTGCTCATTTTTTTTGTCATATTCGCTCTTTTTGGTGTTGAATTTGCTAAAGCGACACAAATTCTTAATTTATTTTTAGTCAAGACAAAAGCTGACTAACATGTGACTTAGCTCAGTTGCGTGGTTGGTGAAACCGGGCCTATGATTTTCCTCAATGATGTAAAATATGACAAAATATGCATTTATAAGTAAAATATTCTGTCATTATTAAAATATGCTAAAATATGCTCTAAAAAATATACGTCAACCACTTGTTTTTCTCTAGAAACAAATTTATAAATTAAAAGTTTTTCAATAGAACGAATCAGAAAAAATATGACATTGCATATATTTGGTTGCCCTAGTCATCATCATTGCAACTCATACAAAAAGACCAACACCAATATTAACAACTTCAACAACAGCTAGTATAGTCTTTGCAAATGGCAACAACAGCATTAACGTTGGTGCAATCTCAGTAGTTGTAATATCAACATCACCACCATCAGCCTTTAACGACATCACCACCAACCACATCGATTACATCGTCATCATTGTTGCAACAGATATAACAACAACATAATTAGCAATTTATTGGTAAGCTGTATCATTTTATTTACTTCTATATTTAAATATATATATGTATTAAATTTTAAAATTTAGTTACATTTTCTAAATTTTTAATTGAATTACAAACTTAAGTATATACTCCTTGTGAACTCGCTCCTTTTAAAATGATCGCTCATTCTCCTATTCGCGGTTCTTCTGCTGATCCTTCAATTAAAGAAATTGGTATCGGCAAATATAGAGAAGACGCAGCCCCAACAACGGATGTGAATGAGCTGAATAAACAATTTGTTAATTTGCCATTCCCTGTAGTCAAACCGCATAACTATCCTTCCAACGTACATTTTAGTGGTGATGGTGGTATTGGTCCGTTTGGGTTCGTTTCAGTCGATGAGTGTGATGTATTACAGGCAGTACTTTCAGTGAAGTCAAATGCGGTGGGATTGGATAAGATTCATCCGGTTTTTTTGAAAGCAATTCTGCCAGTCATATTGCCGCATCTGACTTATGTATGTAATTAACTCAATTTTCACCACATGTGTTGGAAAATTGCGAAGATAATTCCTATCCACAAATCGAAAAGCGACTTCAGACCAATAGCTATTCTACCATTTTTATCTAAGGTTTTTGAGCGGATAGCCCATAAACAAATCAGTACTTACATATATACAAATAATTTATTAACAGACCGTCAATCCGGTTTCAGACCTAAGAGAAGTTGTACAACTGCCATTCTGGACGTAACGGAGAGCATCAGAGCAGGTATCGATGTAAACAACATAGTTTTCCTGACACTTCTGGACCACTCGAAAGCTTTTGACACTGTTGACCATGAGATTCTGTGCCGTAAGCTAAAGTCAATGTTTAATTTCTCAACCCACGCACTCAATCTAGTAAAGTCGTACCTCAGGGAAAGAGCTCAAGCTGTCTGTGTCGGTCATCGTATGTCTGATATTTTACCAGTAGCAAGGGGGGTCCCGCAAGGCTCAATACTTGGTCCACTCCTCTTCGTACTATTCATAAATGATTTACCAGGTATTTTGAAACATTGTAGTGTACATATGTATGCTGATGATGTGCAGCTGTATATAGATTGCAAAACAAATCGTTTGAGTGACTGTGTTGCAAATGTAAACTCTGATTTAGCTCGTGTTTCTGAATAGGCTGCTTTGAACGGCTTATGGTTAAATCCCAACAAGTCTAAATGTCTAGTAATACATAGGAGAACTCTGGATCTTGGTCTACTCGATAAAATCCAGCCAGGGAATACTGATATCGAATATGTGAACTCGGCAAAGAATCTTGGGGTAATTTTCAACAGAACACTTACATGGAATGACCATATTTTCAGTGCTACTGGGAAAGTGTATGGAATGCTCCGTGCGCTTTGGTCAACCCGATACTTCCTTCCACGCAATATTCGCCTTCTCCTAGCTAAATCGTATTTAATACCCACGCTGTTATATGGTTGTGAAGTTTTTGCAAACTGTGACGCAATCTGTAGTAGGAAATTAAATGTCGCATATAACAGCATAACGAGATATGTATTCGGTCTTAAGAGACGTGACCATGTTTCGGATAGTGCTAAAATGATTCTAAACTCGTCTTTTGACAATTTATTAAAGATTAGAACTCTCCTACTAATTCACAAAATCATATATACAGAGGAACCAAAATATCTTTATGAGAGGCTCCAGTTCCTTAAATCGCCAAGGTCAACATTAATTGTTCACATTAAATATAAAACACTTATTTCCGAACGGCAGTTTTTCGTTAACGCAATACGTCTTTGGAACTCTATTCCCATGAGAACAAGGGAGACAAGCAATGCACTGCGATTCAAAAGGCAAATTGAGCATTTTTACAATGCTTACTAGCTTCTTTTTTATTATTATTTTTTACTTTCTTTTCTTTCTTACCTACACAAATGCAATGTTATTTATTTATTAATTTATTTATGTACGTTGTTCATGATAATGTTATACATATGTATTTAGTTTTAAGTCCATACGAATTTTATTGTCCACAGTGAATGTAATCTATGTGACTAGCACAATAAATATAATGTTCATCATTGTCGTGCTAGGATTTACAAGAAATAAAGAAATACAAATACAAAAATACAAAAACAAGTGTCCGGTTAGGGGGGGTGGTCGGTTACTGGCACAGTTTCCCTATATGAATTTGTTGAATATGGTTATCTCTCGCATTTAAAAGAAAAAATTGGTAGGCTCGAAGTTATTTTGGTAGGTTTTTGGTAGGAAGATAAATTTCTTAGTGGCATCCCTGTCGTCGCTTAGGAAAAATAATCAGTTTGCCTTCGACTGGCGTGAAAGCAAGTGGTCGCTAGGTGATCGTCGCTTGAAATTCTTTTATTCTATTTGCAGATGCCAAACAACGAGAAGTTTGCATCAGGGATGCCACTAAGAAAATTTTTTTCCTACCAAAATGGCTTCGAGCCTACCAATTTTTTTTTTTATGTGAGATTTAACCATAATCAACAAATTCATTTAGGGTAACTGAGCCAGTAACAGACCACCCTGCGGAGTAACCGGACACTTTTGTTTTTTTTACCGCTTAAAATAAAAAAAAAAACTGTTTACATTTTGTGGAATAACATTTGAGGAATAATGAGGACAAGCAACTGATCCTGAAGGAAACGTAATAAGATTTATCGAGGGAAATAGCGGACATTGTTTCCACTTGGTACAGCAAAGACATTTACTACCTAGGCAGGCCTGATGGCCTGTTGTGATACCACATGGAGCTCTTTATTACACACCATGTAGACGAACAACCTTGTTTGCTTCATATAGCGTAAAATGTCAGATGCTTTTCTGTTTTAAATCTCCTCCAGTTGTGTCTGTGGAGGCAAGTGTACTTGAAGCTCAGAGAAAACGTTTCTATTTAGGAGAGTTTTGTGACAAAACTCTACTGAGATGACACGTTTTCTCAACAGTGTTGTGGCAAAGTGACCAAATGTACCAAATCAGTGATGTTAGTTGAACGAAGGCAAAAACCTACCAAAATTCAAATCGTCGTACCAACCTACCAAAAGGAATAAAACCTACCAGTTTTGGTAGGAAAAGCCCAAAAGTGGCATCCCTGGTTTGCATATAACGTGGGTACACAAATACATATGTATGTGTATACGTACGTTGTTTCATAATTTCGCGAAGCGTGCGCGCATGACCCTGCTTGCTCAACATCTGCATGCAGACTGATTATTTTTTAGTAATTTTTCACTTAACTGCTTGCCCAGAATGGTGTGGCTGTAGTACGTAGTAAGAGCTGTCAAAAGTTAAAACAGTACAATTGCATTGCAATCAGGGTTGCCACTTTGAAATTTATTTTCCGACCAAATTCGTCTCAAAAACCTACCAAAATAGCTTTCAGCCGACCAAAATTTTTTTTCACAAAATTCGTTATATAAGCTGGTTTTTGAAAATTTATGCATTTTTATATATTCATTTAACTGGTATATATATAGGAACTTATACATACATATCACTCTTCAAGTATTTTCACATGTTTTAGCTTAAAATAATAATATACGAATGCGTTTATACATATGTATGTACATTAATTTGTGTATGTAATCTATGTTAACCTTTTAAAATAGTTACGACTATGGTTTAACAGTTAGGTCCAAGTAGGTATACAAATGAGATCAGAACTTTAATTAAATATCAAAATTGAATCTAAGATCTTTTTTTGTGCACAGTGCTTATTTCTAATTTATTTTTGAGTTTGGTTTTATTAAAGAAAGTGTAGAAAATCTGCGCCCCGGTGCAGCAGAGCTGTGTGGAAGCGTAAGCAGATTAAAAATAAATTTTGTGAGCCCGCCAAATCAATTTTCATCAAGCGCATTTTTCATCAAACTAAAAAATGAAGAAAGGGTTTTCATGCGTATGCGTTCACCTTCTTTTATCCACTTTACACAAAACTCTGCCGAAGAGAAACACAAAAAGTATTCAAGCAAACTGTTGCTGCGAGAAAGAGACATGAATACATGAACTTTCAAACGTTCTTTCAACAGTGTTGTGGCAAGATCTAGCAAATCAGTGATGCTACTTGAAGGAAGGTAAAAACCTACCAAAATTCAAATCGTGCGACCATCAGACCAACAGGAAAAAAACCGACCAGTTTTGGTAGGAAAAGCCCACTTATCACATCCCTGATTGCAATGCCCACAATGTGTAGCTGTGTCTGTAGCGTGTAGTTGTGGCTGTAGTAGAAGTAGAGTTAACTTTAACTTTGTAGCGCGCTACAGTGTGACAGCTCAATTTTTTAATGACGGAAATTCGAAATAAGGACGAAGAAACGGAAAAATGAATTGAACTTGTAAAAAATAAAGAGTTTTTATGGAATTTAAGGAATCCCCTGTACAAAAATATAAAAAAGATGACATATATGAGATACACTGAGCTACACCATTGTGTTCACATTTTCGAGCGTTGCCACAAAATCAATCATCAGCTGATGTAGTAAGCTATGTAGTCCGTAGCTGTAGTACAACATTCTGGGCAAGCAGTTATCCTACAGTAGGCGCACCAACACACACTCATTTTTAAACGGTTTTATTTAGCTCACCCCGTTTGTTTTATTTATTATTTATTATTTATTCTTGGGTCAAATTTAGTAATTCAAATTTCACCCTCTTCCTGTCAACCGATTAATCTGAAATTTTGTACGCATGTATAACCCCGATGACAATGCAATATTATGAAAAAAAAATTCCGATAGGTGGCGCGTGGGTCGCTATATTTACAAAAATCGCATTTATGGTCCGATTTGGCTGAAATTCGGAACATGTATTACTACCTTGAAAAGAAATATTTTCTTAAAAAAAAAATTCCGCTAGGTGGCGCGTGGGTCGCTATATTTACAAAAATCGCATTTATGGTCCGATTTGGCTGAAATTCGGAACATGTATTACTACCTTGAAAAGAAATATTTTCTTAAAAAAAAATTCCGCTAGGTGGCGCGTGGGTCGCTATATTTACAAAAATCGCATTTATGGTCCGATTTGGCTGAAATTCGGAACATGTATTACTACCTTGAAAAGAAATATTTTCTTTAAAAAAAATTCCGCTAGGTGGAGCAGAGATCGCGGTAATTAAAACTGAAAATCGACCGTTTAAATGTCCATTACTCGTGGGAACAAAATGGTAAAAAAAAATATAAAAAATAAAAACTAAAAACTAGAAAATAAAAATAGGTAAAAAAACTTTTTAAGTTAAACGGTTTTATTTCATACATACATTGCAATGTTTAAGATAAATGTACTAAAAACCAAAAAATAATAAAATAGATACAGTCGTGGGAATTATAAACATTTGCATAGACTAGACTAAAATAAAACCGGGGGGCACGTCAATTATCTACAAATAATCGACTTAATGTGCGATAGAAGAATCGTTTAATTCGTCGTTAGGCAGTTGGCCCGCAGACGGTGACGAAATTACTTACTATTTTCTTGCTCATGGAAATTCCAATAGTTATACACTCCATGTTAATAAAAGAGATGTTTCAACTAGTTTATCGTTGGACATTCACACGAGGAATCGTTTCACTGCTCTTAGTTTGTCTTTAATCGACAAAACATATGATAAAAGTACTACTCGCTCACCACTATGAAACCCTAAAACTCGCTTATAATCGAGCTTGCTAGCTTTTTTCCACATTCTAGCCCTACTTATCACACGTCCATCGTTGTCGGTTGAAAAACTGCCTAATTATAGTGTAACATTACAAAACAAACATTTTAATCAACGATTGTAGACAATTGACGTGCCCCACGGTTTTATTTTAGTCTAGTCTATGCAAATGTTTATAATTCCCACGACTATATCTATTTTATTATTTTTTGGTTTTTAGTACATTTATCTTAAACATTGCAATGTATGTATGAAATAAAACCGTTTAACTTAAAAAGTTTTTTTACCTATTTTTTTTAGTAATGGCTTGAGTGTAGTGGTTCCCAAGGCTGGCGATAACCCATCGGCAGTGGCTTGATACTCATTGTTGTTGTTCGATCCAAATACAACACCAGACTTATTTTGCTTTCGGTTAATCACTTGTCTTCTCATAGAGTACGTTGGTTTGTTGTTGGTCCCATCACTCAGATTATTCACATTGTCATTTGATATTGAGTTTTTGTTATACAGCGAGGTAGCGAGAGCAATATCAATACTTTGTTGATTGCGAATGGGAGTAGGCAAAATAGGCGATAACCCATCGGCATTGGCTTGATGCTCAGTAGCTTCAGCTCAAGCAATGTCCCTGCAAAAATCATTGGATTATATGCTCCATTTGTGGTAGGTTGGAGTACTTTCAAAGTGACCACTAACATAGCCCAAACGACCGATTCATGTATCTGCATCGGTTCGTAGTTAGCCGAACATAACTAAAACCAAATTTTTATCGCGACGACGACGATATGTGTATACATACATAACTACATACATATGTACATATGTTTGACTGCATACACGTCATTCGTCGTCGTCGCCATACACATTCGGTTTTTGTTGTTATGTTCGGCTGTTAGGTACTCCATATGTAGGTACTCCATGGATTAATTTGATTGTTATGCGGGACTGGAGTATATGCTCCATTGCAATGACATGCAATGTTAAATGGACCATATTTTTTGTATGTAAATGTGGCAAGTTATGGAGTAATCGGTTGGTCCATAGCGAGCACTCCATGGATTAGCGATTGGAGTACTCGGAATTTTTGCAGGGGATGCTCAAACGCACACTACCAAATTGTGCGCTTGTATTGAAATATGAGAGAGCTTGCTGATACACCCAAAAAAAAATTCAAAATACGCGATAAACAAAAAATTTGTGTATTTCGTTTAGTTACATATTCGCAAACTAAACACTCAGCATTACCGAGAAAGTTTTCGGAAAATAAAAACTTGTCTTCCCACTCAATAACATCCTCAAATTGTCAATCAGCGCGTTCATACAAATTACATGCGTAGCAGTCAACAGTCGTTTACCAAGTGATTTGCAAACGCACTTTAATTTTTCACTATGCATAGAGAGCGCTTGCCTTATACGTGTGAGCAAATCTGTGAGAGAACAATAAAGTCGCCCGCCCCAGGGCTAGGAAAAGATCGTCACTTAGCTAAAGCGACGCCAGCAGTAGCAGACTGCACACACGAGGCAACGCGATTCTCACTATCTGTAACACAGGGCCGTAGCTAGACTTAAATTTAAGGTAGGGCAGCGTTGGTTTAAGGTAGGGCGGAAGTCAGTCTTGGCACTACAACCATTGAGCGCTAGGTCAGTTTTGGCAATTGACATGCATGTGAATAGAAATATAATTAATGGAAGATAGCGACCAACCGCCATACGCAAATAAGCGAGAGACAAAATTTAAGCCGAAAATATTATAAAAAATGTAATGCAACAAAAAATTTAATATTTTAAATTTTTAATTTTAATTTAATTTCCTTCGATTATTCCATACCGAAGAGAGCTATGATCTTTAAATTTGGTATGTGGGTCGCCTGTAGGTATGCACGCAAGTCAAGGTGAGAAAAAAACTCTCGAAAATGATTAAACGATAACCATAGAAAATTTAGACACCTCATTTTTCCAACGAGTATAATGTTTTAGATTAGCACACAGCCTTAGAAATCATTTCCGCGATTTTGGTGTTGTTCGCTCACAGTGAGATTAGTTTTTGTCAGAAAACTGCCGGAATGAACCATTCCTTTAACCAAACTACAAAAATTTGATGGTCTTATTTAATTATATCTGTGATGCAGGGTGGATTCTCCATATCATACATTGCAACCGCAATAATTTTTTATCTCAAAGAAACAAAAATTTAATTACAATAACACTGTAGGGAGGTCAAAATATCACAGGGAAACGCCGAGACACCCGCACTTAATTTTTGGCTGTAGAATACGATGGCGTTTTCAGAAAGTCAAAGTTAGCTCTCGTTTTCGAGAAATTTAGGAAAGAAGTTTCAGAGCTCCGAAGGTAATTTTTTTCACGTTTATAAACTTTACTTAGGTTTTGAACCCTTTTCTCGCGTAAGGATTTTGACGGTTGTTCTTACTTAATTAATTCAATGCCATCATTAGTTTTTCCAAGCTGGCTCCGGTTTATGAGATAGCGGTATTTAAAAAGTACCATTAATATGGACTTTTTTGTTAATAACTCAGTCAGTTTATGAGCTAAATTGCCCAAACTTTGCACGTGATAAAACTATTGTTTGAAAACAATTGAAGCATACTTTTAGGTATTATTTCGAGAAAAATTTTATGAAAAATTAACAAAAAAATTATTCAAATGCGTATAAAATCCTCAAACATGCATATATTTTCTTCATTTAAAAACTGTGTAATAGTTCTTTTAATTTTCTGTAAGACGATATACAGATCATCTTATTCATTTAATACGATATGATGAATTTCATATCAAAGGCTGAAAAAACGAACATTTTGAACCCGACCCCCTCAAAAATTTCTCAAATTTGAAATTTTTTTTAGTGTAATATAGAATTTTTACAGTGTATGTTTTCAAAAGATGATTTTAATACCTTTCTAACGGTATAAAAATTTTTGAAATCGGTTGATTAATTTACGCGTGATATCCAAATATAAGAAAGCCAAGAGATGCATTTACTTAAATAAATTAAAAAAAAAATAAAGAAAAAGGCCATTTTAGTTTTCAGATATGTTATATATGTATGTATATTAAATAGACCTTTCTAAAAAAAGTTCTTATTTTTCAAAATCGCTTGATCTTTGAAGTGTTTTTTCAGTTTCAAATTTTATTTTGAAAAACATTTTTTTTCAGTGTACTAAAATAAAAAAAAAATTTTACAGTGTATTTTTTGAAAGCTAATTTCAATACCTTTCTAATGGAATGAAGAGCTTTGAAATCGGTAAAGCCATTCCTAGTAATCACACTTTAAAAGTACCTATTATCGTCATTTTTCGAGTATTTTCGAATATTTTCGAATATTTCGATACCTTGCCACGCCCACAATTTTTCGAAAATGTAATTTCTAAAAATGAGGTTGTGTTTGTGTAGGTAAGATGTACCTCAATGCAAAATTTCATCAAATTCTGAGGGGGTCGGGTTCAACGCATATTGGGTTTGATATGAAATTAATCACATATGAGTTATTGGGCTTGAAAAAAATGCCTATGGTGAAATTGCGAATTTGGTTGCACAAAAGTGCAATAACTGATGCAGATACGTGGAAATCGTATATGAGAAAATTTTTCACCTATTCATTTTGAATAAAAGTCTTTATGTTACTTTTTCACGCAGAATGACTATTTTCGGAGTTATAAAAAAATAAAAGTGCAAAACCATATATCTGAACAATCAGTTGTATGGTCGCTATATGTTATAGAGGCCCGATCTTGACAATTTTCAGGGAATAGATTAAGGTCAATACAAGTACAAATTCTACAAAGTTGCATGTCATTAGCTTTTTAAATAGCGAAGCTATGCCCCAAAATGTCCACATCTGAACAATCGGTTATATGACAGCTATATGTTACAGTGACCCGATTTCAATTATTTTCAGAAAAAGTTAAGGTAATGCTAAAATATGGTCATGTGCAAAGTTTGGGCAATTTAACTCATAAACTGACTGAGTTATTAACAAAAAAGTTCAAATTGATTGTAATTTTTAAATACCGTTATCTCATAAACCGGAGCCAGTTTCGAAAAACTAGTAATGGAATTGAATTTAGAATGCCCCAATTAAGGAAGAACAACCGTCAAAATCCTTACGCGGGAAAAGGGTTCAAAACCTAAGTAAAGTTTATAGACGGAAAAAAATTACCTTCAGAGCTCTGAAAGTTCTTTCCTATATTTCTCGAAAACAAGAGCTAACTTTGACTTTCTGAAAACGCCATCGTATTCTACAGCCAAAAATTAAGTTTACGTGCTTCGGCGTTTCTCTGTGATATTTCAAAAGTTAAAAATTTACCTACAGTGTAATTGATCTCACTTGTTGGCCTTTTTAAGGTAGGGCATTCTAATTTTAAGGTAGGGCATTGCCCCACAATGCCCCCCCCCCCCTAGCTACGGGCCTGCTGTAACAACAAGCATAGGTGCTGCCGCGCTATTGTCAATTGTATGTAGTTGATCAGGCTGAGCGCCCTTACTGCTTGCCCAGAATGGTGTGGCTGTAGTACGTAGTAAGAGCTGTCAAAAGTTAAAACAGTACAATTGCATTGCAATGCCCACAATGTGTAGCTGTGTCTGTAGCGTGTAGTTGTGGCTGTAGTAGAAGTAGAGTTAACTTTAACTTTGTAGCGCGCTACAGTGTGACAGCTCAATTTTTTAATGACGGAAATTCGAAATGAAGGACGAAGAAACTGAAAAATGAATTGAACTTGTAAATAAAAATAGGTAAAAAACTTTTTAAGTTAAACGGTTTTATGTCATACATACATTGCAATGTTTAAGATAAATGTACTAAAAACCAAAAAATAATAAAATAGATACAGTCGTGGGAATTATAAACATTTGCATAGACTAGACTAAAATAAAACCGTGGGGCACGTCAATTGTCTACAATCGTTGATTAAAATGTTTGTTTTGTAATGTTACACTATAATTAGGCAGTTGTTCAACCGACAACGATGGACGTGTGATAAGTAGGGCTAGAATGTGGAAAAAAGCTAGCAAGCTCGATTATAAGCGAGTTTTAGGGTTTCATAGTGGTGAGCGAGTAGTACTTTTATCATATGTTTTGTCGATTAAAGACAAACTAAGAGCAGTGAAACGATTCCTCGTGTGAATGTCCAACGATAAACTAGTTGAAACATCTCTTTTATTAACATGGAGTGTATAACTATTGGAATTTCCATGAGCAAGAAAATAGTAAGTAATTTCGTCACCGTCTGCGGGCCAACTGCCTAACGACGAATTAAACGATTCTTCTATCGCACATTAAGTCGATAATTTGTAGATAATTGACGTGCCCCCCGGTTTTATTTTAGTCTAGTCTATGCAAATGTTTATAATTCCCACGACTGTATCTATTTTATTATTTTTTGGTTTTTAGTACATTTATCTTAAACATTGCAATGTATGTATGACATAAAACCGTTTAACTTAAAAAGTTTTTTTTACCTATTTTTATTTTCTAGTTTTTAGTTTTTATTTTTTATATTTTTTTTTACCATTTTGTTCCCACGAGTAATGGACATTTAAACGGTCGACCTCGGTCGATTACAGATTCAATTTCTAAATTTAAATCTTATTATTATACGCCATTTAGTCTTAAACTTTGCAATGTATGTTCAACATAAAACCGTTTAACTTAAAAAGTTTTTTTACCTATTTTTATTTAAATAGAGCGACTCACGCGCCACCTAGCGGCTCCAATTTTTTTTTAAACATTTGTAAATTATTTAAGTAATGCACATGCTAAATATCAGCCAAATCGGTCCATAATTAGGATTTTCAGTTTTAATTACCGCGATCTCAGCTCCACCTAGCAGAATTTTTTTTTAAGAAAATATTTCTTTTCAAGGTAGTAATACATGTTCCGAATTTCAGCCAAATCGGACCATAAATGCGATTTTTGTAAATATAGCGACCCACGCGCCACCTATCGGAAGTTTTTTTTAGGGAAATATTTCCTTTCAAGGTAGTAATGCATGTTCCGAATTTCAGCCAAATCGGACCATAAATGCGATTTTTGTAAATATAGCGACCCACGCGCCACCTAGCGGAATTTTTTTTTAAAGAAAATATTTCTTTTCAAGGTAGTAATACATGTTCCGAATTTCAGCCAAATCGGACCATAAATGCGATTTTTGTAAATATAGCGACCCACGCGCCACCTAGCGGAATTTTTTTTTTAAGAAAATATTTCTTTTCAAGGTAGTAATACATGTTCCGAATTTCAGCCAAATCGGACCATAAATGCGATTTTTGTAAATATAGCGACCCACGCGCCACCTATCGGAATTTTTTTTTTCATAATATTGCATTGTCATCGGGGTTATACATGCGTACAAAATATCAGATTAATCGGTTGACAGGAAGAGGGTGAAATTTGAATTACTAAATTTGACCCAAGAATAAATAATAAATAATAAATAAAACAAACGGGGTGAGCTAAATAAAACCGTTTAAAAATAAAGAGTTTTTATGGAATTTAAGGAATCCCCTGTACAAAAATATAAAAAAGATGACATATATGAGATACACTGAGCTACACCATTGTGTTCACATTTTCGAGCGTTGCCACAAAATCAGTCATCAGCTGATGTAGTAAGCTATGTAGTCCGTAGCTGTAGTACAACATTCTGGGCAAGCAGTTAGGCTGAGATAAAGTAGGAGAGGGTTCATTACCCTTTTTTTGCGAGCGCGTGACAATTGTGTTAGCATACTTTTCAACAATAGAGAGAGTGAGATTTGCATTAACACTAATTACACCCACCAAAGCTTTTTTGATTTCACTCAAAGATGAGTAGATTTCGTCAAGTTTGGATATGTAGAAAGGTAGAGTTTTGGTAACACAAATGTCACATCTATACAAAATGTTTGCATTCGATTTTAAAAGTTTTACACAGTTCGAGTTTAATTTTGCACATTTTAAATGCACTTGTTGGCAACAAATATTACAGGAGATACCAGTATCCTCCAAGAGTTTATTGTCACAAATTATGCACTTAGACATAGCAAAATAAGAAAAGAATAAAAAGAGTTGTGCGAGCGAGTTGAAACACGTCTGTACGCAGCGAAGCACAATATGCAATCTGGTATATGTCGACCGTCTAATTCACATGTCGCTTCACCGCTTCATATTGTTCCAAAAGAGGATCCAGATGATTGGCGACCATTTGGTGATTATCGTAGATTGAATTTTGTTACAGTACCAGATAGATACCCTTTGCAACATATATGTACATGATTTGAATATTAATCTGCGTGATAAAGCAGTTTTCTCAAAAATTGATTTAGTTGGGGCTTACCATCAGATTCCGATGGCTGAAGAAGATATTTTTAAAACAGCTATAACTACTCATTTTGGTATTTATGAATTTGTTAGAATGCCATTTGGTCTGAGCAGCAGATGATATATTCAAAGCCATTCGTGACTTTGAACGCCCAAAGACTGCTAAACAGATGCAAAAGTTTTTAGGAATGGTAAACTATTACCACAGATATTTTCCGAAATTAGCAGAATTTTTGATTCCTATTCATTCAATGGTAACGTTAGCTTTAAAGCAAAAAGATAAGATACTCGTTTGGACCTCTGAAGCCATACAAAATTTTGAGAAAGTTAAGCAGAAATTTGCTTCAAAAGTCCTTCTTAATCATTTTGATGAAAGAGCCAAACTCTCAGTTTCCGTTGATGCTTCAAAGGTAGCAATTGGTGGTGTTCTGCAACAATTACCGAAAAATGGAATTGAACCTTTAGCTTTCTTTTCAAAGAAATTAACTGCTTCTGAAATCAAGTATAGTACTTTCGATAGAGAATTGTTAGCAATGTACCAAGCTATTAAACATTTTAGACATTTTTTTGGAAGGTCGATCATTCACAATTTATACAGATCATAAACCTCTAACTTATGTTCTTAATTCAAAAGTTTGTTTGTTTGTTTGTTTATTTTTCCAGCCTTTGAATACAATATACTCTTACCGGCTAGACATACAATTGAATTAATACGAGTAGATAATCTTACAGCTAAATTAAAAATAAGTAATAGAATATAAGGTATTAGCGATATGTGCGCGAGAAGAATATTCGCAGAAAACTATACAGGCTATCGGCGGGATTTATAAGGTCAACATCATAAGCATTTAAAAACGCGTTAAGTTCACCATAAGCTCGATAAAGGGGCGCATTAATGCCATAGTTAGTTCTTGAGAAGCCAATATTAAAAAATTCAGAATGGCGTAAAGACCTAGAGGGAACATTAATCAGAACTTTTTCCAAGAGCAACGGGCAATCAATAGAGCCAGATAGGATATTGATAATGAAAGAACAAGATATAAAAGATCTCCTACTTTCAAGAGTATCCAGATTAATAAGAAGGCAACGAGAGTGATAGGAAGGCATAGGCAGAGAGAAGTTTAAATGTCGGAGGGCAAAACGAAGAAACACTTTTTGCACCCGTTCAATGCGATTAGATGCAGTTCTATTATACGGCATACAAATAAAAGCAGCATACTCTAATCTCGAGCGAACATATGCATAATACAAAACTTTGTGTGTATACGGATTCTTGAACATCGAACTATTACGCCGAATGAAAGCAAGCATCGCGTATGACCGGGAGATGATATAATCAACGTGACTGTTGAAATTTAAAGTAGTGTCAAAAACAACACCAAGGTACTTAATTTCAGAAACAGATTGCAATAAGGAGCCAGCAATATAATATGTGGTTTGCAGGGTTTTTCTATGCCTGGCATAAGTCACATGATAACATTTACTTACATTAAGCGGC
This sequence comes from Urophora cardui, assembly GCA_960531455.1. Lineage (NCBI taxonomy): Eukaryota > Metazoa > Arthropoda > Insecta > Diptera > Tephritidae > Urophora > Urophora cardui. The sequence continues at coordinate 61,412,391 of OY482670.1, read as the reverse complement.
AACCGATTCCTACGGCACCAATCATGAACCCGATTTAGATCAGCCTGCAATGCATCTGCCTCGTCTAAGTTTGTAACCGTTGCAAAAATTTTAAGGTCATCAGCGTATAAGAGAGAATTTGCATACTTAAAGCAAGAACAACAAAGCAAAGCCAGATCAACAAAACTTGATCGTAGTCCGCGTCAAACACGACATCTTGAGTATATTTCGCAATTCACAAGTAACATTCAACATATTTCTGGTAAAGAAAATATTGTTGCAGACACACTCTCTCGTATTCCAGAAATTGAACCTTTAGAGAAAAATGAATTCAATTTCAAAAAGTTATATGATGAACAACAGAAAGACACATTTTTGCAAGAACTCGTCAAAAGTCTTCGTGTTTATATAAATTAGTAGAGGTCGAAATTCCTATATTTAATATCAAGATTATTTGTGAACAATCTAATAATTTAACTAGGCCTTATATGCCACCAAGTCTGCGAAAGGAAATATTTTCAAAATTGCATAATATTAGTCATCCAGGCACCAGGGCTACTAGAATTTTAATTAAGTCGGAATATTTTTGGCCTTTAATGAATAAAGAAATAAATGAATGGGTTAAATTGTGTATAGGTTGCCAAAAATCAAAAGTTAATAAGCATGTCAAATCACCTGTAGTTATGATTCCAATACCAAAAGGCAGATTTGAGCATATAAATACGGATATTGTAGGTCCTTTACCTAGTTCAAATGGTTATCGTTATATTCTAACAATTATTGATCGAAATACGCGTTGGCCAGAGGCATTTGCTCTCAAAGATATTACAGCGGAATCAGTTGATAAAGTTTTCTTTAAATAATATATACCACGTTTCGGAGTGCCTGTATCTATTACTAGTGATCGTGGAGTTGAATTCACATCTAATGTATTTTCTGAATTAGCAAAACTTGTTGGTTGTCAATTGATTAAGACTACATCTTATCATCCACAAGCTAATGGAATGATTGAACGACTACATAGGCAATTAAAAGCTTCAATTTTGGCAAGAAATAATTCTGTTAATTGGTCAGATGAACTACCAATCGTTTTTCAGGTTTGAGATCTTGTTTCAAAGAAGATATTGGAGCTACAGCAGCAGAGATGGTTTATGGTCAAAACGTGCGTCTTCCAGGGGAATTATAGGCCCGTCACATAGCATACGTCAATCCGTCTACGTCGACGTATGTGACTGACAGCTCAGTAAACTGTGGGCATTTAAATGCACATCGGTACAAGTACGACGGATCCGTCGCCGCAACGTACCAAAGTTGCCCAACACTCAACTTTTGGCATACGTCAATCCGTCGCTATGTCAGCTGATTGATTTTGATTGTTAACCTTTAGCTACTCTTGAATTTTACTTTTTTTGCAATTTGCTTTTCGAGTTTTTTCTCATTTGTAAAACATTCCTCCATAAAACCAAAATGGTCAATAATTATCAGGAGATGTGAAGTTACTGAAAACTGAATTTCAAGAGGGCAACTTAAAGGAGAAATTACAAAATATTCTAAAGAGTTAAATTTTTGCCACCACCTCTGTAGTTAAAGGTTAATCAAACAGCTGATTTATGTATATCCGTCAACGTTTCCTATGTGGCGACCTCTCCGTCAAGTACGTGAGCTGTCAGTCACATACGTCGACGTAGACGGATTGACGTATGCTATGTGTCGGGGCTATTAGTTCTTCAATCAAATGATAATTTTAATTTTTCAGATTTTATTTCCAAAATTAGAAATCATTTTGAGTGCTTTCGTTCTGGTATATCTCATCAAAATTTTTTTTTTTCGGATATATTTTTTTTATTGTATCATTCTTTGGGAATATAACAATTTTTATAAAATCTTAACCTAGAATACAACTCGTCATTCATTGCCACTGCTTCAAATAACATTTGGATTACAAGCAATTTTATTTAATATTCAATAAATATTTCTGAATACATATAGTATTATATGTGGGTATTTTTTGGCTTTACTTATAGTATGTATGTACGTAATTTCATTTTATACTCGGTCTTTATGTTCTTCATTTTCATTTTCATTATACATATAGTATGTATTTATGCCGTCGGAATGGAGGGGCTGATTGTATAGTATTAAAGGTTCGACCGACCTGAGGACAGGATCCTCGAGGAAACAATTGTGTGTTGTAAAAGTAAATGCTGTTGCAGTTTACGGATTGGAAGGAATTCCAATAAGCTGCGTGTACGAAATTGGGAGTTTTTACGACCTAATGGGATAGGATCGTACGGAATACTCATGTGTTAGTAAAGGCTGTTGCAGCTTTCGGAATGGAAGGAATTGCAGTAAGCTGCATTTTTTTAATTTGGAGGTTCTACATCCTAATAGAATAGGCTCCTCGAAATTTTAATTTTAGTGGCTCTAGCCTTGGTAGCAATTAAGCAGAATATCCTTTCTTTTTAACCGCCTAGGGTACCTCTGTTCTAATAGATTCTTAGCCAATATGTTTGGATGGTTGACTAGCCTGCTTGTGTAATTAGATTGTATTTTTGTTATTTCTTCACTCACGGTGTTTATCTTTAGGTCGCTATGGATAGTGGAATTTTTCATGTACCAAGGCGCTCTACATATTGACCTTAACGTTTTTGATTGCAGTCGTTGGATTCTTTCTAAGGTGGATTTGGATGCTGAACCCCAAAGTTGCATCCCATATATCCAAGATGGTTTAATCACCATGTTAAATAATAGTAATTTGTTCTCCACGCTCAATTTGGATTTTGGATAAATTATCCATTGTAATTTGATTATTTTCAACTTAGATTGAACTATTTTGTTATCAATGTGATTTTTTCATGTCAATCTTCTAACCAGTGTGATACCAAGGTATGTTGCGAAGTCTTCTGGGGTATCGTTTCACCATTTATTGTAACTGAAGGGCATGTGTCTCTTTTTAGCGTAAAAGTTACTTGGATGCATTTGGACTCATTGACTTAAATTCTCCAGGTCGAAAGCCACTACTCTAGTGTTTTTAGATGGTGCTGTAGTCGACTATTTAGTAGCCACGATGGGATTTGAATGGACGCTTAGAATTGCTGTTTCATCCCCAAATGTTGATGTTAGAAGATTTTCGTTTGTTGGCAGATCACTTGTAAAAATTAAGTATAGAATGGGACCTAAAACGCTTCCTTGTGGGACTCCTGCAGATATATAGTAACTTCCTGTGGTATAGCTATTTTGCCATACTCGGAATTTCCTTTCAGTTAGAAAGCATTCTAGAATCGCGCAAAAGTTATATGGAAGTGTGCGCCTTAGTTTGTAGAATAGCCCTTCCAGCCATACTTTGTCAAAGGCCTGCGCCACATCTAAGAATACTCCAGTGCAATATCGTTTGGTTTCAAAAGCGGACCGTATTTTTGATACGATTCTATGCACTTGCTCTATCGTACCATGTTTCTCTCTAAGGCCAAATTGGTGACTTGGTATGGTCCCATGTATTTCTAAGATGGGCTACATTTTTCTCAGCAACAATTTTTCAAATATTTTGGAAAAAATTGAGATTAGGCTTATTGGTCTATAAGAGCTCATCACTGTCGGGTTTTTGCCTGGTTTGTGAATCATTATTATTTCGAATAGTTTCCAAGATTCAGGAAAGTGGCATAGGTTTAGGAGACTGTTGAAAATATATAGTAATTTTTTCTGAATGTCATTTTATAAATAACATTGATCAAGTCGTTTATACGGAATCGAAGGGCAACTGCTGGTAAGGGCGAAACAGTTTCAAGGGGAATATTGTTGCCTTGATTAGAGGTAAATATGGTGGAAAGATGACTTGCAAATGCGATTCCTTTCTCTTCGTCGCTTCGACCAAAGTCGCCATTATGCAACCGTAATGGAGGGTCCTGCAGGATTGGCCTTTTGAAATTTTTAAGTGCGCGCCACAGGGAGTATTCTGTTGCAGGTGTGGCAGATAGTGATATCAATCTATTTTGAAAATTTGTTTCCCTGCTAGTCTCCAATAGTTCTTGAAGTTCTTTCGTGCATTTATTTAATTCGTATTTCAGAGATGGAGGACGGAGCCTTTGCCAGTCTCTCCTAAGTTTTCTTTTCTTCAAAACTAAGTTCGTGATGGCTTTCCCCTTCAGGAAACTAGGATTTTGGGCACATGTTCTATTAATCCGTGAGCTCGTTGCTACTCTTGCTGCCATTTGAAGAGCGGTAGTGAAACCGATAATCTCACTGTCCACCTCGCCAGATGACTTGAGGCTTGCATTTAAGTTAATATGGGAACTTATGTATTTTTATTAAACGGTTTTATTTAGCTCACCCCGTTTGTTTTATTAAACGGTTTTATTTAGCTCACCCCGTTTGTTTTATTTATTATTTATTATTTATTCTTGGGTCAAATTTAGTAATTCAAATTTCACCCTCTTCCTGTCAACCGATTAATCTGAAATTTTGTACGCATGTATAACCCCGATGACAATGCAATATTATGAAAAAAAAATTCCGATAGGTGGCGCGTGGGTCGCAATATTTACAAAAATCGCATTTATGGTCCGATTTGGCTGAAATTCGGAACATGTATTACTACCTTGAAAAGAAATATTTTCTTAAAAAAAAAATTCCGCTAGGTGGCGCGTGGGTCGCTATATTTACAAAAATCGCATTTATGGTCCGATTTGGCTGAAATTCGGAACATGTATTACTACCTTGAAAAGAAATATTTTCTTTAAAAAAAAATTCCGCTAGGTGGCGCGTGGGTCGCTATATTTACAAAAATCGCATTTATGGTCCGATTTGGCTGAAATTCGGAACATGTATTACTACCTTGAAAGGAAATATTTCCCTAAAAAAAACTTCCGATAGGTGGCGCGTGGGTCGCTATATTTACAAAAATCGCATTTATGGTCCGATTTGGCTGAAATTCGGAACATGTATTACTACCTTGAAAAGAAATATTTTCTTAAAAAAAAATTCCGCTAGGTGGAGCTGAGATCGCGGTAATTAAAACTGAAAATCCTAATTATGGACCGATTTGGCTGATATTTAGCATGTGCATTACTTAAATAATTTACAAATGTTTAAAAAAAAATTGGAGCCGCTAGGTGGCGCGTGAGTCGCTCTATTTAAATAAAAATAGGTAAAAAAACTTTTTAAGTTAAACGGTTTTATGTTGAACATACATTGCAAAGTTTAAGACTAAATGGCGTATAATAATAAGATTTAAATTTAGAAATTGAATCTGTAGTTTAGGTATCTGATTAATCCAGCCTGAATCCACCACCCAAGTCAAGATTTTGTATCGTGTTGAGGACTGTGTGGCGTTAGGGTGGCTAAAAATGATACTTCGTTAGCGGTACACCACCCAAGTTAAGGTGAAAGGTTAAAACGCGCCGAGAACTGTATGGGATTAGGGTGGATAAAAATGATATGTCGTTAGCGTTTTCCCCTCAAGACTCAGGCGCATCTTGTTGTACATAGCCTTGCCCCTTTATTGGACCTCTGGGGGGTCGACCGTTTAAATGTCCATTACTCGTGGGAACAAAATGGTAAAAAAAAATATAAAAAATAAAAACTAAAAACTAGAAAATAAAAATAGGTAAAAAAACTTTTTAAGTTAAACGGTTTTATGTCATACATACATTGCAATGTTTAAGATAAATGTACTAAAAACCAAAAAATAATAAAATATATACAGTCGTGGGAATTATAAACATTTCCATAGACTAGACTAAAATAAAACCGGGGGGCACGTCAATTGTCTACAAATTATCGACTTAATGTGCGATAGAAGAATCGTTTAATTCGTCGTTAGGCAGTTGGCCCGCAGACGGTGACGAAATTACTTACTATTTTCTTGCTCATGGAAATTCCAATAGTTATACACTCCATGTTAATAAAAGAGATGTTTCAACTAGTTTATCGTTGGACATTCACACGAGGAATCGTTTCACTGCTCTTAGTTTGTCTTTAATCGACAAAACATATGATAAAAGTACTACTCGCTCACCACTATGAAACCCTAAAACTCGCTTATAATCGAGCTTGCTAGCTTTTTTCCACATTCTAGCCCTACTTATCACACGTCCATCGTTGTCGGTTGAACAACTGCCTAATTATAGTGTAACATTACAAAACAAACATTTTAATCAACGATTGTAGACAACTGACGTGCCCCACGGTTTTATTTTAGTCTAGTCTATGGAAATGTTTATAATTCCCACGACTGTATATATTTTATTATTTTTTGGTTTTTAGTACATTTATCTTAAACATTGCAATGTATGTATGACATAAAACCGTTTAACTTAAAAAGTTTTTTTACCTATTTTTATTTATTATTTATTATTTATTCTTGGGTCAAATTTAGTAATTCAAATTTCACCCTCTTCCTGTCAACCGATTAATCTGAAATTTTGTACGCATGTATAACCCCGATGACAATGCAATATTATGAAAAAAAAATTCCGATAGGTGGCGCGTGGGTCGCAATATTTACAAAAATCGCATTTATGGTCCGATTTGGCTGAAATTCGGAACATGTATTACTACCTTGAAAAGAAATATTTTCTTAAAAAAAAAAATTCCGCTAGGTGGCGCGTGGGTCGCTATATTTACAAAAATCGCATTTATGGTCCGATTTGGCTGAAATTCGGAACATGTATTACTACCTTGAAAAGAAATATTTTCTTTAAAAAAAAATTCCGCTAGGTGGCGCGTGGGTCGCTATATTTACAAAAATCGCATTTATGGTCCGATTTGGCTGAAATTCGGAACATGTATTACTACCTTGAAAGGAAATATTTCCCTAAAAAAAACTTCCGATAGGTGGCGCGTGGGTCGCTATATTTACAAAAATCGCATTTATGGTCCGATTTGGCTGAAATTCGGAACATGTATTACTACCTTGAAAAGAAATATTTTCTTAAAAAAAAATTCCGCTAGGTGGAGCTGAGATCGCGGTAATTAAAACTGAAAATCCTAATTATGGACCGATTTGGCTGATATTTAGCATGTGCATTACTTAAATAATTTACAAATGTTTAAAAAAAAATTGGAGCCGCTAGGTGGCGCGTGAGTCGCTCTATTTAAATAAAAATAGGTAAAAAAACTTTTTAAGTTAAACGGTTTTATGTTGAACATACATTGCAAAGTTTAAGACTAAATGGCGTATAATAATAAGATTTAAATTTAGAAATTGAATCTGTAGTTTAGGTATCTGATTAATCCAGCCTGAATCCACCACCCAAGTCAAGATTTTGTATCGTGTTGAGGACTGTGTGGCGTTAGGGTGGCTAAAAATGATACTTCGTTAGCGGTACACCACCCAAGTTAAGGTGAAAGGTTAAAACGCGCCGAGAACTGTATGGGATTAGGGTGGATAAAAATGATATGTCGTTAGCGTTTTCCCCTCAAGACTCAGGCGCATCTTGTTGTACATAGCCTTGCCCCTTTATTGGACCTCTGGGGGGTCGACCGTTTAAATGTCCATTACTCGTGGGAACAAAATGGTAAAAAAAAATATAAAAAATAAAAACTAAAAACTAGAAAATAAAAATAGGTAAAAAAACTTTTTAAGTTAAACGGTTTTATGTCATACATACATTGCAATGTTTAAGATAAATGTACTAAAAACCAAAAAATAATAAAATATATACAGTCGTGGGAATTATAAACATTTCCATAGACTAGACTAAAATAAAACCGGGGGGCACGTCAATTGTCTACAAATTATCGACTTAATGTGCGATAGAAGAATCGTTTAATTCGTCGTTAGGCAGTTGGCCCGCAGACGGTGACGAAATTACTTACTATTTTCTTGCTCATGGAAATTCCAATAGTTATACACTCCATGTTAATAAAAGAGATGTTTCAACTAGTTTATCGTTGGACATTCACACGAGGAATCGTTTCACTGCTCTTAGTTTGTCTTTAATCGACAAAACATATGATAAAAGTACTACTCGCTCACCACTATGAAACCCTAAAACTCGCTTATAATCGAGCTTGCTAGCTTTTTTCCACATTCTAGCCCTACTTATCACACGTCCATCGTTGTCGGTTGAACAACTGCCTAATTATAGTGTAACATTACAAAACAAACATTTTAATCAACGATTGTAGACAACTGACGTGCCCCACGGTTTTATTTTAGTCTAGTCTATGCAAATGTTTATAATTCCCACGACTTTATCTATTTTATTATTTTTTGGTTTTTAGTACATTTATCTTAAACATTGCAATGTATGTATAACATAAAACCATTTAACTTAAAAAGTTTTTTTACCTATTTTTATTTTACCTATTTTTATTTTCTAGTTTTTAGTTTTTATTTTTTATATTTTTTTACCATTTTGTTCCCACGAGTAATGGACATTTAAACGGTCGACCCCCCAGAGGTCCAATAAAGGGGCAAGGCTATGTACAACAAGATGCGCCTGAGTCTTGAGGGGAAAACGCTAACGACATATCATTTTTATCCACCCTAATGCCATACAGTTCTCGGCGCATTTTAACCTTTCACCTTAACTTGGGTGGTGTACCGCTAACGACGTATCATTTTTAGACACCCTAACGCCACACAGTCCTCAACACGATACAAAATCTTGACTTGGGTGGTGGATTCAGGCTGGATTAATCAGATACCTAAATTACAGATTCAATTTCTAAATTTAAATCTTATTATTATACGCCATTTAGTCTTAAACTTTGCAATGTATATTTAACATAAAACCGTTTAACTTAAAAAGTTTTTTTACCTATTTTTATTTAAATAGAGCGACTCACGCGCCACCTAGCGGCTCCAATTTTTTTTTAAACATTTGTAAATTATTTAAGTAATGCACATGCTAAATATCAGCCAAATCGGTCCATAATTAGGATTTTCAGTTTTAATTACCCCGATCTCAGCTCCACCTAGCGGAATTTTTTTTTAAGAAAATATTTCTTTTCAAGGTAGTAATACATGTTCCGAATTTCAGCCAAATCGGACCATAAATGCGATTTTTGTAAATATAGCGACCCACGCGCCACCTATCGGAAGTTTTTTTTTAGGGAAATATTTCCTTTCAAGGTAGTAATACATGTTCCGAATTTCAGCCAAATCGGACCATAAATGCGATTTTTGTAAATATAGCGACCCACGCGCCACCTAGCGGAATTTTTTTTTAAGAAAATATTTCTTTTCAAGGTAGTAATACATGTTCCGAATTTCAGCCAAATCGGACCATAAATGCGATTTTTGTAAATATAGCGACCCACGCGCCACCTAGCGGAATTTTTTTTTAAAGAAAATATTTCTTTTCAAGGTAGTAATACATGTTCCGAATTTCAGCCAAATCGGACCATAAATGCGATTTTTGTAAATATAGCGACCCACGCGCCACCTAGCGGAATTTTTTTTTAAGAAAATATTTCTTTTCAAGGTAGTAATACATGTTCAGAATTTCAGCCAAATCGGACCATAAATGCGATTTTTGTAAATATAGCGACCCACGCGCCACCTATCGGAATTTTTTTTCATAATATTGCATTGTCATCGGGGTTATAAATGCGTACAAAATTTCAGATTAATCGGTTAACAGGAAGAGGGTGAAATTTGAATTACTAAATTTGACCCAAGAATAAATAATAAATAAAACAAACGGGGTGAGCTAAATAAAACCGTTTAAAAAAACAGCACACCTCGAATTGGGAGAGAAGCTCGGCCATAAAACTCGTCAGAGTTATAATAGCGCCATCAGGGCCGCCGAGAGAAAATCCGGGCCCGGGGTCAAAAAAACTACGGGCCCCCATATTAAATGAACAAATTCTCAAAATCAAAATTCAATGAATATATGTTACGAACTTTAATTTATCTATACATTAATACAGATCAAGTAAATATGTTTACATAGAAATATACATATTAGCGTGGGTCAAACGTATTGTTCAAAAGGCACATCCAGTTTCTGAATCCATGGGTCATACTGAGTAGATACTTTTATCCATGGGAATTGAATATTTTTAGGAAATAAATTTCTTTAAATTGGAATACAAATATTTGTTGGTAGTAATTTGGTATATCAAAAGACTTTAATTAACACAAGTGAGCCTTTCTGGCCTTAGCAGCTGCAAAATTATCTATTATAGTGTCAAAATCCAACTGTCTCGCTGTTGGTGCTTCAATACAAAGCATGCCTGAGGCGTTCTTGAGTTGAACACGATCGATGGAAGTTCTTTATCTTTGCAAGAACACTGAAGGAACGTTCAGCACTAGCTACTGCAACATGTATGGTGCAAAAAATATGTAGAGCAACAGAAATGTTACGAAAAATTGTAGCTAGATTTAGAGCACAGATGGCATTCAACAATTCAAATGGTGACAGATTTCCGTTAAAATTTGCTAAGTAAATGTGCTTCAAGTGGATTAATTCGTCTCCTAAACTCTCGGAAACGTCTGAACTGTATTTGCTGACAAATTGAACGGCATTTTCTCGTATTAAAACCTCATCCATGTATCCAAATTGCCACACAAAAAAAGGTGTTCTTCAAATTTTTCAGGACAGCAAATCGTTCGATAATGCCTGCATCATATCGAATTTTTCTGTTGCAACAGAAAATGAATTCAAATGTATGCTGTAAAGCCGACGCCAAAAACCAATAATTCCTTAGGTGGGGTGCAGACACGTTAAGAGATTTATAAAATTTGTTGAAATTTAAAATGATTGCTATCTACGAAAGGTGATTAAAGGTGGTGTTTGTTTATTTTTTGTAAGCAAAAAGCTTGGATATCATTTTGAGATTCCCGGGCCCTCTAAAGCCCGGGCCCGGGATAATTGACCCCCTCAGTCCCCCTCTCGTCGGGCCTGAGTGCCATTGTATTATATACATATTATTATAATCTCTTATATGTTCACGATATCTCGTCTTGATTTGGTGTCCTCTTTGTCCTATATATGTAGCTATTTTGGCATTCGCAAGTCAATTTGTATACACCTGTTTGTCAAAGAATTCTTCCTTGTTAATGTTATTTCGTAGAAGTTTTCCCACGTTATTCCTCGTTTTAAATGCTACATTAATGTTATATTTTTGGAAAACTTTAGCCAACTTATAAGATGTTGCTCCGGTATATGATAAGATTGCCCATTTCTTCTCTATGTTTTCTTTCTTTTCCGATTTTCTTGAATTAATTTTTTTTTTTGTATTTTCTTCACCAACATTTTTTATTATCCGCTGTTTTCTGCGATTGGTATTTTGTGCTGACTTCTTTGTTGTAAGCTTCTTTTTCTAACGGGGTTCGTTCAAGTCGTGTTAATAAATGTCTAAAAGCGGCGTTTTTGTGTTGTTGAGGATGGCTACCCACCAAAAAATCTAAGCCTTATTTAAGAATTAAAACAGCAGATTTAAAGACTTAAAAAATAAGACCTGAAAATTATAAGGGTAGAAAATTTGTATGGCGTAAGGCTGAGGTGATAATGTCATCAGGCCATAAGGAATACTCTCTTTCTGAGAGCATACCTTATTCTAAAGGCTTATCCGCCATGTGAAATAAGGCCTAGATAAGTATTAGAAAGTTAGGAGCAGACAGATTGAGTGCATAACAGAAGCGGCGCTGCGAGCGAACTCCTTTTTTTATACCTGATTTGTCAACATAAGCAAAACTGTTTTGCAGGGTAGATTTATTGTAAATTATTGTATCTGTTGTTGTGGGTTTTCTTTTTTGTCGTAATTAATGGCGTTTTCTTTTCTACGAAAAAATGTTGCCCTCCTAAATCCCAATTATCGAATTACGTATCCTGGCTTTCTATAAAATGGCTGAATTTGTAGATAAGGGCGCCCTCTTACTTAGGTAGAGGTCAATATTTGGTGAAAGGACCAGACAAACTTACAAAATGGCTAAGAAAATCTAACAGGGCAACATTATTTCGAGAAAAGAAAACGCCATAAATTTGTTAGTACCTATCTTTGTTTGTTTTAATTCTTAGGTCTAAGCGATTTTGAGTTTTTCTCTATATGAATTTTATATTTTTGTGTTGGCTGTTGAGGTAGTCCAAAATTTGTTATTCTTTATTTCCCGATATGACGCTGTGGTGCAGTGGGTAGAGTGCTCGCCTGCTGTGCCAGAGGTCTCGGGTTCAAACCACGGTCCGAGCCAAACACCAAAAACTATTTTTCTAATTAGTAAAAATCCAATTATTGGGGTTTTAAGAGAAGCGGTCACCTCTCGGCAGTGGGCGGCATACCCTCCGAGAGTATTTCTGCCATGAAAAAGCTTCTCACAAAAAATGCATTCGCCGTTCGGAGCCGGCATAAAACTGTAGGTCCACCCAATTAGTAGGAAAAACAAAAAAGGAGCACACCTCGAATTGGGAGAGAAGCTCGGCAATAAAACTCGTCAGAGTTATAATAGCGCCATTGTATTATTATATTATATTATTATTATGACGAAGATGATGTCATCTACATACCTGACATAAAAATTGACCCCTAGATTTGTCGGGGTTGCTCATTCCCAATCCGTAAGTTTGTTTGTATATTTTATTGTCAAATTTGAAAATAATTCTGGTTCAGGATTATTTTCAGTGTATTTGCGATCTCTGTTCCAATGTTTTTGTTCGTTTTCTCTGTCAGTATGTTTGTTAAAGTTTTTACTGTTTCTGTCGTTGGTATCGAAGGGTGTAGATTCTTTACGTCAAACAATACCAGTTCTGAGTTCTTGGGTACCTACATACATACGTTCAGGTAGTTAAGTTTGTTGACCAGTTCCGTTGCGTTTTTGATGGTGTATATATTGGTTAGGTCTAGTTTTTCCATTAATAGCGTATTTAGAAAACTTTTCGTTCAGAATAGGAAACGCTTTTAGTATACAGATCTGAGTAATACAAATTATATAAAATACATATTTTCTTTGCTTTAATAGGGGAATATTCTGTTTATTTTATCCCGAAAATTCTGGGGTAAAATTCCAGCAATCCCGGAATTGTCGGGGCGTCAAAAAGGATTGGAATCCCTAGTGTGCACATATTCTTACAGGGAAAGTGGAAGCTTTTCGCAAATATATGTATGTATGTACAATACTTACGCTTACGTAAATTGCGAACACGAAAATATTGAAAGCTATATACATATTCCGCTAGGACTTTTATAACTGTCGTTCATGCAAATACATACATACATACATATGTTTATACATACAGAAGCTTATGCCGGCAATTGGGAGCGGAAGCTTCTCAATTTCGTTAGGAAAATTCACACAGATGAACGTACATATGTATGCATCCATGCTCGCGGGTAGTATCTACGAACAGTCATGCCGTTTTGATTCAGTCGTATCAAATGTGATAATTTTTTAAGCCCAAGATATGTACATATGTACGTAAATACTTTTTATTTTGGCTTAGAATAAATTTGATACCTTCTCAATCGGCATCAAATAATATTAATGAAATTTGATGCAGTTCCATATCACAGAATAATCTATTCTTATTAATTTTCTAAGATTTTCTTAAAAAGTTTAACAACCTGTGAATGCCACGAAAAGTATGTTTTGTAGAAAAAAGTATGTCTTTGAAAAAACCAAAAATTGGTAGATACATATATTGGGCAATATTTTATCAAACATCACATGGCCATCACTGCCCATAGCAGGCATTTTGACTATAGGAGGGCAGCGCAACAAATATTTAATTACTGATTAAATGACTCCAATTGAGTAATCCCCTTTCAAAACTGGCTATGCGAAATTTTTTCGATATTGAGTTGTTGGATTATTTAACAGTATTTAAAGGTTAAGAATTTATTGCAAAATCCCTCCGTATTTTCCTCAAAAAAAAAAAAAAAATAGCATTAAATACGATTATATTTTCAAAAGTCTATAGATTTTATATGTAAACATTAAAAATTATATATTTGTTTTTTTCTACTTTGTGGCTTCAATGAAAAATTCACATAGGGTCTTTTTAGAGTGGACTCGTCAATTCAAATCAAGACAACTATATTAGCCAGCTCGTTTGACCCATTGACTTTTATAGAACTTTTATATGTATTACTCGGTACAATACTAAAGTATTCATATGCATTTGCATGTAAGATTTAAGCTTTACATTTGTATATTGTTAAATACTTATAATAAAAAAAAACCATATCATCGTTAAAACCCCGAAAACAGCTTATTTTTATTAATTTTAATTTTTTTTCAAAAATTTTTCGGTGATACGAAAAAAACCACGAAAGTATTAATTTGTGATACCAATTTTTTGAGACTGCGGCAACACTGCCTACGAACTGTACAATTCTTGCCTTTTAATTGTGCCAAATCAGTTTACAACGGAATGTTTTTAAAACCAGTCATGGTTTGTGAGTGCCTATTCGTATTAAATTAATAAAGGGAAATAGACTTTATTAATGTATACATGCATATGAACGAGAATCAAAATACTAACTAAAATTTGTGTTAAAATTTTAACATAAGGTACACACAATTCTCACCTATTAAAAATGTTTCATATGTTGAAGCATGTCACTAATTTAACGAAGGATTCAATAACCTGAATTAAAAAAAAAAACCGTAATGCTTATACATATGTATGTACATATGCGCATCTATATTCGTGTATATACTCTGCTAAAAATGTGCAATTAATCCCGACTGAGATTTGTCCCGGACTGATATTTTTCGGGAACAAGTGGCCCACAAATAGTAACAGATTATTCCCGAACGGGTATCAATGTACATAGATTAATCGCATTCTTCCCGTACGGGGTAAATGTACATAGATTAATCGCCTTGATCCCGAACGGATGAGTAAAATATTGCAGTTTAATGTTCCTAACTGTTTAAATGGATAAGGCATCAAAATGTCTAAATCTGAACAATCGGTTGTATAGGAGGTACATACATATGTATATGTTCTAGTGGTCCGATTCGGCCCAATATAAGAAATGATCAACTTCATTTAAAAAGACGCGCACATAACAAATTTTAAGAAGATATTTTTAAAACTGAGGGACTAGTTTGCAACAATAAAATGTTCAACTCTAAGAAAATTCAATGTTACTATACGTAAGGTGACCATATTTGTATAACGAAAAAAGAAACAGGACTTTTTTTATTTTGATGGATTGCCGTTGTAAATTTTTTTTTAAATAGCATAGTGAAAACAACAAAAAACAGAAAATTTGTAAAAACAGAACAGCTAAAATTCTAAAATTTTGGATTTTATGCATTTATTGTGCACAAAGCGCTGTCAGCGAAAATCATCGATATCGGATGACTATAACATAGAGATCCCATACCATGTTTAGCGGATAAAGAAAAACACCCAAAAACATATCGTGCAGAGTTGTATTTATTTAGTAGACATACAGCATAGAATGCAACAACAAAATATTATGACTTGTGACGATAGTAAATTGCAAGAAAATTTATACAAAGCAAGAGATAATTGCGAGAATGTGGGATTTTGGGCATTCAGCCTCCAAAACCGGAAATTACGCTATATTTCGAAAACGACTTATCATATGTATGTATATGGATTCAGCATAGAATTTTAATTAAATTGGATGTGCATATTGGCTTGGTTATATTTTTGTAAATTTTTGTCCATTTTTGATTTTCAAAAATCCGTCTTTGTCCATAAAAACCAAATTCCGGATCAAAAATTATTAAAGACAAATATCGTGGAAGAAAACTGAGAGGAATCCCAATTTCGATGGCACGATATCGATTAATTTCTCTCCATACAAATCGCCCCGCCTTATGTAGGTACATAAGTATGTAAATTAATTACATTTCCTATTTTCATAAAAAATATATGTAGGTACGTCCATTGCCAAAAAGTCCTTGTGTAAATTGCAATTGGAGCATTCCGTGGCTTATACGGGACAAATTGTACGAATTTTTACAGTTTTCGATTTGAATTAAAGGCACACCAAAATGTTAACCAACAGAATATCTGTTGTTTGAATATCTTACTGCTTGATAATACTCTTATTAAAAGCAGAAACTTGCTTTTGAAATATTCGTGTATGTATGAAACATCTTAAAAAAGTTATGTCTTTGTACGGGACAGGGCTGGTCTACCATGATCCTTGGTTTATGCGATCCAGGAGCAATTTTTGGCAAATTAATTGTATTAAAAAAAATAAAAAAGTAAATGTGGTAGCACTAATATCAAGGTTTATTCAAACAGCAAAAATATTAGAAATAAGGTTATTCCAAAAGAATTAAAAATGCTGTAATGTAGTTTTTAAATGGTTTGTACGGGACAAATGGTATAAATGTGTACAATTTACAGACAAACCAAAAGGTTATCATACAAAGTTTCTGGTACATCAATATTGTGTGGCTAATTTCTAAACAAACGGAGAAGCTTGCATTTGAAAAACTGGTATATGTGTGAGAAATCGAAATGTTTGTACGGGACAGATTTACCATTTCCCATGGAATGCTCCAATTAACGATTTGAGATAAGGTATTGAAGATTTTTTACAAGTCCAAGCCCAACGAGCGCATGTGTGGACAACGACGATAAGCATTAAAGCCAAATTTTCAATTAATAAGTATATTTGACACGCGTAGTCAGTTAATTAAGTGCATTATGGTACACAAAATTTGGCACAAGTCAATAAGGTGGCCAAAATTTAGGCGCAAGTGAGCCACACGACAACAATGGGCCGTATTAATAAAAACCAAGCAAATGCTTTTACTCAAAATTTAAAAATTTGACATTAATTTGTATGAATCAAATTTCAAAATTTGAATAAAAGGTCTGAAATCTTAGGCAAAAGCAAATGCTTGGCTTTTATTAATATGACCCAATATCAATAAAAATTTCTTCTCGGAATTGGAAAAATATTATTTTGCCAAATAACAGTTTATTGCAACAACATGTGCTCAGTATGCAAGTTAACAAACAGCGTTGCCACTTTTGGTACTTTCGTACTTTGAAAATGATTTGGTACGTTGCTTTTGATTTTGGTACTTTTTCCTTAAAAGCAACGTTTTGGGAAAACAATGTTTATTTATTTCCATCTATTTTTTATTTTTCTATATATTATTTTTGTTCGTCCACTAAAAGAACAGTAATTATGTTGATTAATTACATCGCCAACACGGCGAAGATGTTATGAAATCGATATAATTCTTGATCACTATCATGACCCAACTATACCGGGTCAAGTACTTGTCAAAATTAGCAAACAAATTGTATGGAGGGAATAACGTAACTCAGTTTGACCTTTGTGTGCTGGGGCACTTGCTCCTAGCGAAGAGAAAAACTAAGCTGATGGCATGCAACAGCCGCTGTTAGTGAGCCCTGTGCTGGAATTCTGTAACTTATTTTGCGACCGATAATTGCAAAATCTACCGATACAAAAAAAAAAAAACTTTTGAATCGGTTTTGACTGAATAATTGCAATTATACTTAGCCATTTCAACATCATTGCTTGTAAAGAAACAAGTTTTTTGGCTCCTGAAAACTTTTGAATTTTGAGTTGTGTCAATTTATGATTTAGGGTGCGATATATTGAAGTTAATTTTCCATTAAAAAATAATAAATGAAAAAAACCATTTGTCTACTACGTCTATTACCACGAAAAAATCTGGTTGGTACTTTAAAAAGCAATTTGGTACGTTTTTTGGTACGAAGAAAAATATGTTAGTGGCATCACTGTTAACAAACAATACATAAATAAACAATAAATATGTTTATATGTATGTATGTATATGCTACAGCTACCCTGTAAAAAAGTGTGCGACGAGTCTCTAAAAAGATTTGTCCGGGAGCGCTCTCTTTCGGGTACAATTAGTCTACAATTGTTCCCAATTGTACCCGAACGGGTACATATGTATACTAATTGTAGACGAATTGTACCCGAAAGGGTATCAAACGGGTACAATTAGTCGCACAAATGGATGTGTCGCATTTGCTACCTGTTCGGGTACAAAACGGGTACAATTGTGCGCTTTTGCTACCCGTTCGGGTACAAACTGGGTACAATTAGTCTCTTCATAGGACATGCTCAAACAAAAGAGAACACTTCAACCCATATAAAGAGATACAAATGGGTAGTAATCGCATGCTCCCTTGCGAGTTGTCCCGGATCTATCCCGGAGTGA
The DNA here is from genome assembly GCA_960531455.1 of Urophora cardui. Classification (NCBI taxonomy): domain Eukaryota; kingdom Metazoa; phylum Arthropoda; class Insecta; order Diptera; family Tephritidae; genus Urophora; species Urophora cardui. Next base: position 61,394,309 of record OY482670.1, on the reverse strand, counting down.
TCGCATTTTTTGCAGGGTAGGCATTAAAATATTTTGCTTAAACAACATAAACGACCCTGCAAAAAATGCGATTAATCCGGGACATGTCCTCGATCAATCGCAAGGGAGCTTGCGACTAATACAATTTTACATCCCTTTATATGGAGTGAATTGATCGCATTTGTTCGAGCATGTCCTATGAAGAGACGAATTGTTCAACTTGTATACCCGCACGGGTACAAATGTACATTAATCGCTTTCAGCACGAACGGGTACAAATGTAGATTTTTCCAAGTTGTTAGCCAAGGCAATTTTTAATAACAATCTTTAAAAAATTGTAGATGTTCGTGAATATTTAAATAAAGATTATATAATGTTTTACTTTTATAAAAAAATTTCAATAAATAAATTAAAAAAATGTGAGTTTTGAGTATGCATTATATGAGCGTAATGTAAAGGATTTTTTCATAGGATATTTTAGGCAACATTTTGTTAAATTATTATTCATCATTCTTATTAAAAGAAATGGTGTTCAATTCGTTTTACCAGTTCTACAATTTTTTAAATACATTGCATATTTTTGTAAAATTTCTACATTTAAGGAGTCTAGATTTGCACCCTTCTCTTTCGGGATTAATCGCACATTTTTTTGCAGGGGAGAGTAGATATGTATATGTAAATGTACAACATATGTATGTATGTACATCCCTGTAAAAAAGTGTGCGACGAGTCTCTAAAATGATTTGTCCGGGAGCGAATTGTACCCGAAAGGGTATCAAACGGGTACAATTAGTCGCACAAATGGATGTGTCGCATTTGCTACCTGTTCGGGTACAAAACGGGTACAATTGTGCGCTTTTGCTACCCGTTCGGGTACAAACTGGGTACAATTAGTCTCTTCATAGGACATGCTCAAACAAAAGAGAACACTTCAACCCATATAAAGAGATACAAATGGGTAGTAATCGCATGCTCCCTTGCGAGTTGTCCCGGATGTATCCCGGAGTGATCGCATTTTTTGCAGGGATATGAATGTATGAAAGCTTAACTACTTACGCAATGAATGTCGATCGATGCTGTACCGTTAGTTTGAGTGCACGCCGCACAGTGGTTCAGCCGCGGAAAAAATTCATTTTTTTCAATACCTAATTTTCAGATTCTAATGATGTAGTCTTATAAAAAAATGTCCAAATATGAACAATTCATGACTACTTTGCAAAAAGTTGATTTTTTTTACAAAATAATGGTATCAGAAGTCAGAAAAATTTTATTCAACAAAAACTGCTTGAAATTTTTGCAACTTTAGCTATAAATTTTCCTTATAACTTATATCTTTATTGTCCCTGTTGTGAGTTTAAAAGAAAATATAGCACTTCCTTGACCAATTAAAGAAAAAATCAGTACAATCGACCAAATATTAAAAAAAAATATAGGCCAGCAAAAATGGTACTTCATAAATGCTACCTTTTCTAACTTCGATGGACAAAAAGTTTGTGTGCTACAGCGTGCTACACTCGCTAACTGTAATAAAATGAAAGTTTGGAATGTCTTCTATCGATTTCTGTTAAAAATTTTTTCCCATATTTTCCCCAATCGATGTAAACTTGATTTAAATGTCGAAAGTCCCATCAAATTTTGAACAAATTGACAAAATGTAGCATGCTTTTAGGCTCATGCGTATATATTAACGTTTACATCTTATGTGACATTATTTTGTTTACGAATATGAAGGCACAGAGAGGATTAGATAAAAATGCAGATTGGTAAATTATACACCTAATTTGTTAGAATCAATGGTAATGCAAACAAAAATAACGATAAACACATTCGTCATAACATTGCGATAGGACGATTCGAAGGGAGATTTTTCGCTTTTTTTTTAACACGAACTTTGGCTTAAAAGTATGTTTTGAAATGCCACAACACACTGGTGAAATCTAATAGAGTTTTCCATCCTTAGTTAGATATATTTGACGTGGATTTTCCAGGTAGCAGTCAATCTACTTGCGAGAAGAGAGGAAGAAAGAGTAAGGAGTTCAGTGATTGCAGTGATCGCGCTAAATGATACAAGGTTGCTTCTTTAGTCGATTAGTATGCACAATAACAACTTTCAAAGGCAAGTAAAAGGCTGGAGAAAGGAAACAGTGAACAAAACCATATTAGTGCTTCAGTTGCACTGGGAATATTAATGGATGCAGGTTTAACAAAATTTCAATATGAAACTATCAGAATTGCCCTCAGCTCGGAAGGTTTTAATATTTTACCAGCTTATTTTAAAGTATTAGATGAAAAAAAAATGTTATCCCGACGAAATTGTAGTAACAGAAACATATGCTGCTGTTAATTTGCAAAGTTTACTTGATTACACAACAAGAAGACTTATTGATACTTTCTCAGCAGAGAAGTTGAACTCCTTATCATGTTTTGAGTTAACCCTTACTAGTAAATGGGGCTTATGATTTCTAGGCTTATGTTTCCTAGGATAGAATTTCTACCAATACAGATGTTATTAATCGATTACTGCCAAGTTCTGATCATTATATAAAGTCCATAAGACGACAACCCAACAAAAAGTGTGTGGAATTGTATCCTGTTGTCAAGGATATGCTAAATCATTAAACAGTTTTCTTATATATATTTTTTTTTTTTCTTTCCATGTATACATACATAGTTATATTTTCTATTATATGTATTATAAATATAATCATTAAGTACATCATCAGTTCTGTTGTGCAACTGTTGAGTGTTTGTCTTAGAAACGCACTGTTGACTAATTCCGCTCAGCTCAACAGTTGGCAGCTTTTCGCCATTTTTTCCATCACAAATTTTGTTCGCTACTTCAGCTCAACATGTTGTGTAAAGCAAACAGCTGATAAATTCATCAAGCTCAACAGTTGCGGAGCAGCTTTGTCTTAGAAACTCACCCATTTTTATTTAGTCAGTTGGTAGGCCCTATCTTTATATAATAAACCCTTGAATCTTCTCTATTTCGTTTTATTAGCCAAACCTAAACAAAGTATTAATTTTAATTTATGTTGTCTCTGTTTAATATTTTTATTACCTGCCCTGCAGTGTACAAAAAGGAGCTTAAGTAGCTTAGCATTTTTAAAGTACTTGTAAATTTAATATTTTTATTTAATTAAACCTAATCAGCTAACATAGCAGTGGGGCCAATTTTTAAATTTGCCCCAGTACCTTTCGTTACCTAGCTACGCAACTGGTTGTTGTTAGCCAAGCTGAGCCACTAGAGCCATTGGCATTACACCTATGGTTTAGTGTATTAAATAGGTGCAGTGAAATAACGTCCGCGGGCGTTAATTGCAATTTTTCGTTTTCTTTATATACGGTGTATTATTAATCGAATAAAAATAGGTAAAAAAACTTTTTAAGTTAAACGGTTTTATGTTATACATACATTGCAATGTTTAAGATAAATGTACTAAAAACCAAAAAATAATAAAATAGATACAGTCGTGGGAATTATAAACATTTGCATAGACTAAAATAAAACCGTGGGGCACGTCAATTGTCTACAATCGTTGATTAAAATGTTTGTTTTGTAATGTTACACTATAATTAGGCAGTTGTTCAACCGACAACGATGGACGTGTGATAAGTAGGGCTAGAATGTGGAAAAAAGCTAGCAAGCTCGATTATAAGCGAGTTTTAGGGTTTCATAGTGGTGAGCGAGTAGTACTTTTATCATATGTTTTGTCGATTAAAGACAAACTACGAGCAGTGAAACGATTCCTCGTGTGAATGTCCAACGATAAACTAGTTGAAACATCTCTTTTATTAACATGGAGTGTATAACTATTGGAATTTCCATGAGCAAGAAAATAGTAAGTATTTTCCTCACCGTCTGCGGGCCAACTGCCTAACGACGAATTAAACGATTCTTCTATCGCACATTAAGTCGATAATTTGTAGACAATTGACGTGCCCCCCGGTTTTATTTTAGTCTATGCAAATGTTTATAATTCCCACGACTGTATCTATTTTATTATTTTTTGGTTTTTAGTACATTTATCTTAAACATTGCAATGTATGTATAACATAAAACCGTTTAACTTAAAAAGTTTTTTTACCTATTTTTATTTTCTAGTTTTTAGTTTTTATTTCGCATTCTGTTTAATTCATTTAGTGCTTCATTATTGCAAGGTTTCTTGCCCGTTAGTTTATTGCAGTCCAACGCCTCTATAGCGACCCACGCGCCACCTATCGGAAGTTTTTTTTAGGAAAATATTTCCTTTCAAAGTAGTAATACATGTTCCGAATTTCAGCCAAATCGGACCATAAATGCGATTTTTGTAAATATAGCGACCCACGCGCCACCTAGCGGAATTTTTTTTCTAAGAAAATATTTCTTTTCAAGGTAGTAATACATGTTCCGAATTTCAGCCAAATCGGACCATAAATGCGATTTTTGTAAATATAGCGACCCACGCGCCACCTAGCGGAATTTTTTTTTAAGAAAATATTTCTTTTCAAGATAGTAATACATGTTCCGAATTTCAGCCAAATCGGACCATAAATGCGATTTTTGTAAATATAGCGACCCACGCGCCACCTAGCGGAATTTTTTTTTTAAGAAAATATTTCTTTTCAAGGTAGTAATACATGTTCCGAATTTCAGCCAAATCGGACCATAAATGCGATTTTTGTAAATATAGCGACCCACGCGCCACCTAGCGGAATTTTTTTTTCATAATATTGCATTGTCATCGGGGTTATACATGCGTGCAAAATTTCAGATTAATCGGTTGACAGGAAGAGGGTGAAATTTGAATTACTAAATTTGACCCAAGAATAAAGAATAAAACAAACGGGGTGAGCTAAATAAAACCGTTTAAAAATCGCCGCAGGCGAAAAATTGGTCACTGCACTTATTAAAAATGATTATTTTTTGGGGATTTTTTTGTCAATTTTTTTGATTTCCATTTTAAATTTAACTACCGCTTAAAATTTGCAGAATATAAATGGGCTGTAAACCCATAGAATCTTATTAATCTATATACATATATATATAAATCAAGGTTATTTCTTTGTCGCCGGCTTTCGCCCAAACGTTTGGAGGGATTTTGACCAAATTTACACACCAGCTGAGTTTATATGCATATTTTTTTCAAATCCAGAGGTCGGTTCCCGAGATATATGTCAAAACGTGGATCCGGCTTTCCCCTGAATATTTTTGTGGACATTGGTATCAAATGAAAGGTATTGAGCAGGGAATTTACATAAAATAGCACTTATTGTGATTCCTATGTCGAGTCTCCAGATATGGGTGAAAACGTGGACCCGAATTACCCTCGAATATTCCTGAGCGATATTCGTATCAAATGAAAGGTCTTGATGAGGACCACGACATAGAACTATTTTATTTGTGATGTCTAGGCCGGGTCCCCAAATATAGGCAAAAACGTGGACCCGGATGACCCTCGAATGTTTCTTGCCGATATTGTTATCAAATGAGAGGTATTGATGAGGACTTGAACATATAACAGTTTTAATTGTGATGCCTAGACCGGGTCTCCATATATGGTCAAAACATGTACCCGAGGGAAGGGAAAGGGAAAGGAAAAGTAAACGGAGATGAAAGAGGGAAAGGGAGAGGAAGTCCAAGAGAGGTCAGGTCTCCAGAGGTGGGTCAAAACGTGGACACGAATGACCCCGGAATATTTTTAAGATATATTGGTATCAATTTCAATTTAAACCCGCTGAACGCGGAAGAAAGGGGAGACCTCCACTGCGTTGGGAAGATTAGATGGACAGTGATGCTGACTCCTAGGTATTCCCAAATGGGCCATGCTGCACGAAACAGAAATAGCTCGCGTGCTTTATTAAACTCGGCCAAAATCGTCTAGAATGTTACGTGCCAATTAAAGTAAGTAAAGTGAAGGGGATTACAGGGATTTTACATAGAACCGAATTCATTATGATTCCTAGGTCGGGCCCCAAGATGTGGGTCAATACGTGCACCCGGATAACACCGGTAACAAAATGTGGGTCGAAACGTGGACGGATGATCACGGATTATTTTTCAGCGATATTGGTATCAAATGAAGGGTGTTGAGCTGGGATTTTATATAGTAATGAACTCATAATTCCTAGGTCGGGTCCCCAGATGTGGGTCAATACGTGGACCCGGATGACCCCGGAATGTTACTGAGCAATACCGATATAAAATTACAGGTGTTGACCAGGGCGGCTACATAGAGCTATTTTTATAATGATTCTTAGGCCCAGCACTCAATTATGGGTAGAAGAGTGGACCCGGATGCCACGGGATATTTTTAAGCAACGATGGTATAAAATGAGAAGTAGAATGCACGGCTATGTTATGCTAAACTTGGTTACCTAGGGAAAGGGAAAGCGGAAGCGTAATGAGAATGGGAAAGGCAAATGCAAAGGGATGGAAAAGGAGAGGGAGAATATAATGAAAATGGAATGAAGAGGATGGGGAGAAAGACAGTAAGACAGAGAATTAGAGAAAGAATAAGAGGGGGAATGAAAGGCAGAAAGACAGAAAAGGAGGGGTAAGAGAGGGCGGTATAGAAAGGGAAAGGGAAGCGGAAATGTGACGGGAAAACATGTAGAAAACGGAACCGGAAATGAAAGGAAAGGGAAAGATAAATGGAAAGGGAATAATAGAGGGAAATGGAGTGGGAGACTAATAAGAAAAAGAAAAAAGGTATAAGGTGATTTTTCCTTCACTTTTTTTTTTAAACTTATCCGAATTTTGCTGAGGTAGGCAGCCCGAGGAAATTTCGGCATTTAGATACTTCGAACTTATTTTAAAGTGTGCCGTGCTTCGCTTCTAATGCCTATAATAGAAAGTGGGCCAAAGCAAAGCTTGGCCGGGTACATCTAGTAAAATATAAAATGAAACATATACCTACATAGTTACTGGTTATTTTTATTTTCTGTGGAATTATATTTTTTGTACAAAGATTTTGTCCATAGTTTTATTCCGAATAATTTTCTAGAATATGTTAACCTTATAGCGACTTCCAAAAGGTCATTTGTCGCACTCCTCTTTCTCTTTCTAGTTTCCTTTCTAGTCCTCTTTATCTTCCCTTTCATATGACAGCTCAAATTTAAAAATCAAGCTATAGCGTAAAAAACATTTCAACAGATGGCAACTCTTTTTGTAAACATAATAATAAATTACTCATTTTTAAGCAAAGCCATATATTACACCTCAAATTAAAAAATCAGACAAACTATATCATAAAAATGAAATTTTGAACAGGTGGCAACCCTTTTTAAAAAATTATAATAAATTACTTATTTTCACGCAAAGCCCTTTCATATGACTCCTTACATTTAAAAATCAAACAAACTATAGCGTAAAACTTATTTTTGAACAGGTGGCAACCCATTTTGTAAAAATTTTAATAAATTACTCATTTTAAGCTCAAGCCCTTTCATATGGTACCTGAAATTTAAAAATCAATCAAACTATACAGGAGAATTAAATTTTTAAACAGGTGGCAACCCTTTTCAGAAATATATAACCTTCCTGCACATCTACAGGTCAAGCCCTTTCATTTGACACCCCATTTTCGAAAATCGGCATAACGGAGTAAAAGTTGTGATGCGTACAAAAAATCGCTTAGCGTAATATATACATATATACTAGTAAACTTGGCCACACGATGCTGTGGCTTTCAATTACACTGTGCGGCAATTTGAGGAAGAAAGACCACTTATTGCTACATTTAACAATTTTTTTGATTGCCATTTTAAATTTGACTTCCCCTTAAAAATGGCAGAATATATATCGGCTTTAAGCCCATAAATTCTTATTAAAAAAATATAAAATTAAGCATGTACATAACTACTGGTTATTTTTATTTTCCGCCGACCTAGATTTTGTATACAAAGATTTTGTCCGAGGAGTCCCATAGTGAAGTTTTAATACGAATTATTTTCTACAATATTTTATCCATATAGCTACTACCTCCAAAAGGTCATTTGTCGTACTTCTTCTTCTCTTCCCCTTTCCCTTTTGTTTGCGCTTCCTCTTCCCTTTATCTATTTTATTTTCCGTACTCTTCCCTATTTAGCTTCCTTTTCTTCGCCATTTCGGTTCCTTTCAGTTTCCCCTACCCTTTCTTATTATTACAGGGCAAGACCTCTCATGACACTTAAAATTTGAAAACCGGACAAACTGTAGCGTAAAAAAAATTTTGAACAGGTGGTAAATAATTTGGTAAAAATCGTAATAAATTACTCATTTTCAGGCCAAGGATTTTCATATGCCCGGCAAAGCCATTTCACATGAAACTAAATTTAAAAATCAAACTGTGGAGTAAAAATAAATTTTGGAACAGGTGGCAACCCTCTTTGTAAAAATTATGATAAAGTACTTATTTTGAGGCAAAGCACTTTCATATGACACCTCACCTGTCTTTTGGAAAGACAGATGCCAGAATAGACTAGTTAGTATGACGACAATACCACAAACGTATGGTACTGAAAACGTTTGACGATTTTTTTATGTTAATTATCATGTAAGTGCTCATGTTTGTATGTTTATGTATATGTATGTAATGTTTTTTAGATATGTAAAATAATTTTGTTAAGTATTAATTATTGAAATTTCTTTGTTGTTCAATAAAAAAAAACAGACTCGCCCCTGAAAAAGCTAAGAACTCTACCGAAACGTTGGGCCGGAATAGCGATAATAATAATAATAATAATAATAATAATAATAATAATAATAATAATAATAATAATAATAATAATAATAATAATAATAATAATAATAATAATAATAATAATAATAATAATAATAATAATAATAATAATAATAATAATAATAATAATAATAATAATAATAATAATAATAATAATAATAATAATAATAATAATAATAATAATAATAATAATAATAATAATAATAATAATAATAATAATAATAATAATAATAATAATAATAATAATAATAATAATAATAATAATAATAATAATAATAATAATAGTAATAATAATAATAATAATAATAATAATAATAATAATAATAATAATAATAATAATAATAATAATAATAATAATAATAATAATAATAATAATAATAATAATAATAATAATAATAATAATAATAATAATAATAATAATAATAATAATAATAATAATAATAATAATAATAATAATAATAATAATAACAATAATAATAATAATAATAATAATAATAATAATAATAACAATAATAACAATAATAATAATAATAATAATAATAATAATAATAATAATAATAATAATAATAATAATAATAATAATAATAATAATAATAATAATAATAATAATAATAATAATAATAATAATAATAATAATAATAATAATAATAATAATAATAATAATAATAATAATAATAATAATAATAATAATAATAATAATAATAATAATAATAATAATAATAATAATAATAATAATAATAATAATAATAATAATAATAATAATAATAATAATAATAATAATAATAATAATAATAATAATAATAATAATAATAATAATAATAATAATAATAATAATAATAATAATAATAATAATAATAATAATAATAATAATAATAATAATAATAATAATAATAATAATAATAATAATAATAATAATAATAATAATAATAATAATAATAATAATAATAATAATAATAATAATAATAATAATAATAATAATAATAATAATAATAATAATAATAATAATAATAATAATAATAATAATAATAATAATAATAATAATAATAATAATAATAATAATAATAATAATAATAATAATAATAATAATAATAATAATAATAATAATAATAATAATAATAATAATAATAATAATAATAATAATAATAATAATAATAATAATAATAATAATAATAATAATAATAATAATAATAATAATAATAATAATAATAATAATAATAATAATAATAATAATAATAATAATAATAATAATAATAATAATAATACTAATAATAATAATAATAATAATAATACTAATAATAATAATAATAATAATAATAATAACAATAATAATAATAATAATAATAATAATAATAATAATAATAATAATAATAATAATAATAATAATAATAATAATAATAATAATAATAATAATAATAATAATAATAATAATAATAATAATAATAATAATAATAATAATAATAATAATAATAATAATAATAATAATATAATAATAATAATAAATAATAATAATAATAATAATAATAATAATAATAATAATAATAATATAATAATAATAATAATAATAATAATAATAATAATAATAATAATAATAATAATAATAATAATAATAATAATAATAATAATAATAATAATAATATAATAATAATAATAATAATAATAATAATAATAATAATAATAATAATAATAATAATAATAATAATAATAATAATAATAATAATAATAATAATAATAATAATAATAATAATAATAATAATAATAATAATAATAATAATAATAATAATAATAATAATAATAATAATAATAATAATAATAATAATAATAATAATAATAATAATAATAATAATAATAATAATAATAATAATAATAATAATAATAATAATAATAATAATAATAATAATAATAATATAATAATAATAATAATAATAATAATAATAATAATAATAATAATAATAATAATATAATAATAATAATAATAATAATAATAATAATAATAATAATAATAATAATAATAATAATAATAATAATAATAATAATAATAATAATAATAATAATAATAATAATAATAATAATAATAATAATAATAATAATAATAATAATAATAATAATAATAATAATAATAATAATAATAATAATAATAATAATAATAATAATAATAATAATAATAATAATAATAATAATAATAATAATAATAATAATAATAATAATAATAATAATAATAATAATAATAATAATAATAATAATAATAATAATAATAATAATAATAATAATAATAATAATAATAATAATAATAATAATAATAATAATAATAATAATAATAATAATAATAAATAATAATAATAATAATAATAATAATAATAATAATAATAATAATAATAATAATAATAATAATAATAATAATAATAATAATAATAATAATAATAATAATAATAATAATAATAATAATAATAATATAATATAATAATAATATAATAATAATAATAATAATAATAATAATAATAATAATATATAATAATAATAATAATAATAATAATAATAATAATAATAATAATAATAATAATAATAATAATAATAATAATAATAATAATAATAATAATAATAATAATAATAATAATAATAATAATAATAATAATAATAATAATAATAATAATAATAATAATAATAATAATAATAATAATAATATAATAATAATAATAATAATAATAATAATAATAATAATAATAATAATAATAATAATAATAATAATAATAATAATAATAATAATAATAATAATAATAATAATATATAATAATAATAATAATAATAATAATAATAATAATAATATAATAATAATAATAATAATAATAATAATAATAATAATAATAATAATAATAATAATAATAATAATAATAATAATAATAATAATAATAATAATAATAATAATAATAATAATAATAATAATAATAATAATAATAATAATAATACTAATAATAATAATAATAATAATAATAATAATAATAATAATAATAATAATAATAATAATAATAATAATAATAATAATAATAATAATAATAATAATAATAATAATAATAATAATAATAATAATAATAATAATAATAATAATAATAATAATAATAATAATAATAATAATAATAATAATAATATAATAATAATAATAATAATAATAATAATAATAATAATAATAATAATAATAATAATAATAATAATAATAATAATAATAATAATAATAATAATAATAATAATAATAATAATAATAATAATAATAATAATAATAATAATAATAATAATAATAATAATAATAATAATAATAATAATAATAATAATAATAATAATAATAATAATAATAATAATAATAATAATAATAATAATAATAATAATAATAATAATAATAATAATAATAATAATAATAATATAATAATAATAATAATAATAATAATAATAATAATAATAATAATAATAATAATAATAATAATAATAATAATAATAATAATAATAATAATAATAATAATAATAATAATAATAATAATAATAATAATAATAATAATAATAATAATAATAATAATAATAATAATAATAATAAAATAATAATAATAATAATAATAATAATAATAATAATAATAATAATAATAATAATAATAATAATAATAATAATAATAATAATAATAATAATAATAATAATAATAATAATAATAATAATAATAATAATAATAATAATAATAAATAATAATAATAATAATAATAATAATAATAATAATAATAATAATAATAATAATAATAATAATAATAATAATAATAATAATAATAATAATAATAATATAATAATAATAATAATAATAATAATAATAATAATAATAATAATAATAATAATAATAATAATAATAATAATAATAATAATAATAATAATATAATAATAATAATAATAATAATAATAATAATAATAATAATAATAATAATAATAATAATAATAATAATAATAATAATAATAATAATAATAATAATAATAATAATAATAATAATAATAATAATATAATAATAATAATAATAATAATAATAATAATAATAATAATAATAATAATAATAATAATAATAATAATAAAATAATAATAATAATAATAATAATAATAATAATAATAATAATAATAATAATAATAATAATAATAATAATAATAATAATAATAATAATAATAATAATAATAATAATAATAATAATAATAATAATAATAATAATAATAATAATAATAATAATAATAATAATAATAATAATAATAATAATAATAATAATAATAATAATAATAATAATAATAATAATAATAATAATAATAATAATAATAATAATAATAATAATAATAATAATAATAATAATAATAATAATAATAATAATAATAATAATAATAATAATAATAATAATAATAATAATAATAATAATAATAATAATAATAATAATAATAATAATAATAATAATAATAATAATAATAATAATAATAATAATAATAATAATAATAATAATAATAATAATAATAATAATAATAATAATAATAATAATAATAATAATAATAATAATAATAATAATAATAATAATAATAATAATAATAATAATAATAATATAATATAATAATAATAATAATAATAATAATAATAATAATAATAATAATAATAATAATATAATAATAATAATAATAATAATAATAATAATAATAATAATAATAATAATAATAATAATAATAATAATAATAATAATAATAATAATAATAATAATAATAATAATAATAATAATAATAATAATAATAATAATAATAATAATAATAATAATAATAATAATAATAATAATAATAATAATAATAATAATAATAATAATAATAATAATAATAATAATAATAATAATAATAATAATAATAATAATAATAATATAATAATAATAATAATAATAATAATAATAATAATAATAATAATAATAATAATAATAATAATAATAATAATAATAATAATAATAATAATAATAATAATAATAATAATAATAATAATAATAATAATAATAATAATAATAATAATAATAATAATAATAATAATAATAATAATAATAATAATAATAATAATAATAATAATAATAATAATAATAATAATAATAATAATAATAATAATAATAATAATAATAATAATAATAATAATAATAATAATAATAATAATAATAATAATAATAATAATAATAATAATAATAATAATAATAATAATAATAATAATAATAATAATAATAATAATAATTAATAATAATAATAATAATAATATAATAATAATAATAATAATAATAATAATAATAATAATAATAATAATAATAATAATAATAATAATAATAATAATAATAATAATAATAATAATAATAATAATAATAATAATAATAATAATAATAATAATAATAATAATAATAATAATAATAATAATAATAATAATAATAATAATAATAATAATAATAATAATAATAATAATAATAATAATGATAATAATAATAATAATAATAATAATAATAATAATAATAATAATAATAATAATAATAATAATAATAATAATAATAATGATAATGATAATAATAATAATAATAATAATAATAATAATAATAATAATAATAATAATAATAATAATAATGATAATGATAATGATAATAATAATAATGATAATGATAATGATAATAATAATGATAATAATAATAATAATAATAATAATGATAATGATAATAATAATAATAATAATAATAATATAATAATAATAATAATAATAATAATGATAATAATAATAATAATAATAATAATAATAATGATAATGATAATGATAATGATAATAATAATAATAATAATAATAATAATAATAATAATAATAATGATAATGATAATAATAATAATAATAACAATAATAACAATAATAACAATAATAATAATAATAACAATAATAATAATAATAACAATAATAATAATAATAATAATAATAATAATAATAATAATAATAACAATAATAATAATAATAATAATAATAATAATAATAATAATAATAATAATAACAATAATAATAATAATAATAATAATAATAATAATAATAATAATAATAATAATAATAATAATAATAATAACAATAATAATAATAATAATAATAATAATAATAATAATAATAATAATAATGATAATAATAATAATAATAATAATAATAATAATGATAATGATAATAATAATAATAATAATAATAATAATAATGATAATGATAATGATAATGATAATAATAATAATAATAATAATAATAATAATAATGATAATGATAATGATAATAATAATAATAATAACAATAATAACAATAATAATAATAATAACAATAATAATAATAATAACAATAATAATAATAATAACAATAATAATAATAATAACAATAATAATAATAATAATAATAATAATAATAATAATAATAATAATAATAATAATAATAATAATAATAATAATAATAATAATAATAATAATAACAATAATAATAATAATAATAATAATAATAATAATAATAATAATAATAATAATAATAATAATAACAATAATAATAATAATAATAATAATAATAATAATAATAATAATAATAATAATAATAATAATAATAATAATAATAATAATAATAATAATAACAATAATAATAATAATAATAATAATAATAATAATAATAATAATAATAATAATAATAATAATAATAATAATAATAATAATAATAATAATAATAATAATAATAATAATAATAATAATAATAATAATAATAATAATAATAATAATAATAATAATATAATAATAATAATAATAATAATAATAATAATAATAATAATAATAATAATAATAATAATAATAATAATAATAATAATAATAATAATAATAATAATAATAATAATAATAATAATAATAATAATAATAATAATACTAATAATAATAATAATAATAATAATAATAATAATAATAATAATAATAATAATAATAATAATAATAATAATAATAATAATAATAATAATAATAATAATAATAATAATAATAATAATAATAATAATAATAATAATAATAATAATAATAATAATAATACTAATAATAATAATAATAATAATACTAATAATAATAATAATAATAATAATAATAATAATACTAATAAAAATAATAATAATAATAATAATAATACTAATAATACTAATAATAATAATAATAATAATAATAATAATAATAATAATAATAATAATAATAATAATAATAATAATAATAATAATAATAATAATACTAATAATAATAATAATAATAATAATAATAATAATAATAATAATAATAATAATAATAATAATAATAATAATAATATAATAATAATAATAATAATAATAATAATAATAATAATAATAATAATAATAATAATATAATAATAATAATAATAATAATAATAATAATAATAATAATAATAATAATAATAATAATAATAATAATAATAATAATAATAATAATAATAATAATAATAATAATAATAATAATAATAATAATAATAATAATAATAATAATAATAATAATAATAATAATAATAATAATAATAATAATAATAATAATAATAATAATAATAATAATAATAATAATAATAATAATAATAATAATAATAATAATAATAATAATAATAATAATAATAATAATAATAATAATAATAATAATAATAATAATAATAATAATAATAATAATAATAATAATAATAATAATAATAATAATAATAATAATAATAATAATAATAATAATAATAATAATAATAATAATAATAATAATAATAATAATAATAATAATAATAATAATAATAATAATAATAATATAATAATAATAATAATAATAATAATAATAATAATAATAATAATAATAATAATAATAATAATAATAATAATAATAATAATAATAATAATAATAATAATAATAATAATAATAATAATAATAATAATAATAATAATAATAATAATAATAATAATAATAATAATAATAATAATAATAATAATAATAATAATAATAATAATAATAATAATAATAATAATAATAATAATAATAATAATAATAATAATAATAATAATAATAATAATAATAATAATAATAATAATAATAATAATAATAATAATAATAATAATAATAATAATAATAATAATAATAATAATAATAATAATAATAATAATAATAATAATAATAATAATAATAATATAATAATAATAATAATAATAATAATAATAATAATAATAATAATAATAATAATAATAATAATAATAATAATAATAATAATAATAATAATAATAATAATAATAATAATAATATAATAATAATAATAATAATAATAATAATAATAATAATAATAATAATAATAATAATAATAATAATAATAATAATAATAATAATAATAATAATAATAATAATAATAATAATAATAATAATAATAATAATAATAATAATAATAATAATAATAATAATAATAATAATAATAATAATAATAATAATAATAATAATAATAATAATAATAATAATAATAATAATAATAATAATAATAATAATAATAATAATAATAATAATAATAATAATAATAATAATAATAATAATAATAATAATAATAATAATAATAATAATAATAATAATAATAATAATAATAATAATAATATAATAATAATAATAATAATAATAATAATAATAATAATAATAATAATAATAATAATAATAATAATAATAATAATAATAATAATAATAATAATAATAATAATAATAATAATAATAATAATAATAATAATAATAATAATAATAATAATAATAATAATAATAATAATAATAATAATAATAATAATAATAATAATAATAATAATAATAATAATAATAATAATAATAATAATAATAATAATAATAATAATAATAATAATAATAATAATAATAATAATAATAATAATAATAATAATAATAATAATAATAATAATAATAATAATAATAATAATAATAATAATAATAATAATAATAATAATAATAATAATAATAATAATAATAATAATAATAATAATAATAATAATAATAATAATAATAATAATAATAATAATAATAATAATAATAATAATAATAATAATAATAATGATAATAATAATAATAATAATAATAATAATAATAATAATAATAATAATAATAATAATAATAATAATAATGATAATAATAATAATAATAATAATAATAATAATAATAATAATGATAATGATAATGATAATGATAATAATAATAATAATAATAATAATAATAATAATGATAATGATAATGATAATGATAATAATAATAATAATAATAATAATAATAATAATAATGATAATGATAATGATAATGATAATGATAATAATAATAATAATAATAATAATAATAATAATAATAATAATAATAATAATAATAATAATAATGATAATGATAATGATAATAATAATAATAATAATAATAATAATAATAATAATGATAATGATAATGATAATGATAATGATAATGATAATGATAATGATAATAATAATAATAATAATAATAATAATAATAATAATAATAATAATAATAATAATAATAATAATAATAATAATAATAATAATAATAATAATAATAATAATAATAATAATGATAATAATAATAACAATAATAATAATAATGATAATAATAATAATAATAATAATGATAATAATAATAACAATAATAATAATAATAATAATAATAATAATAATAATAACAATAATAATAATAATAATAATAATAATAATAATAATAATAATAATAATAATAATAATAATAATAATAATAATAATAATAATAATAATAATAATAATAATAATAATAATAATAATAATAATAATAATAATAATAATAATAATAATATAATAATAATAATAATAATAATAATAATAATATAATAATAATAATAATAATAATAATAATAATAATAATAATAATAATAATAATAATAATAATAATAATAATAATAATAATAATAATAATAATAATAATAATAATAATAATAATAATAATAATAATAATATAATAATAATAATAATATAATAATAATAATAATAATAATAATAATAATAATAATAATAATAATAATAATAATAATAATAATAATAATAATAATAATAATAATAATAATATAATAATAATAATAATAATAATAATAATAATAATAATAATAATAATAATAATAATAATAATAATAATAATAATAATAATAATAATAATAATAATAATAATAATAATAATAATAATAATAATAATAATAATAATAATAATAATAATAATAATAATAATTTTTTTTTTTTTTTTTTTTTTTTGTGGCGTGAGGAGGTTGAAAAATCCCTTCGGACTTCCCGGTAACACGTTATCACCGGTTCGAGTGGTGATGCCACTAAAAACAATCCCCCTCTTATGTCAAACACCTTACCCTGGAACTGCGGTGGCATTACTTCAGAGTAGGTGTCGCTCATCTGTCAGCAACTGACTTTTACATATGTAGCCTGCGTCCAGGCCTCGCCTTTGTGCAATCTGCACGTTACGTTATCTCCTCTGTCTATGCGGCGCGTTCATGGCTCACTGCTATTAGTGGTATCGCGATCAAGATCGGCTTTCTTCAACCTTAGCACTTTTTCTACATATACAGAAATCAGGTTCCACTTATCTTCGTTTTCTGTCATTTTCCGTACAATATTTTCTGTAGTAATGACGCCAATAGCATGAACCAACTCCGAGCGCAGTGTCTGCCATTTCACACATTCAAAGAGTGTATGCTCTACGTCGTCGTTGTCTGTATCGCCATATATACAGCGCGCGTCTCTGCATTTCCCCATTCTGTGGAGGTATTGACGGAAGTATCCATGACCCGTTAGCAACTGAGTCAGATAATAATTCACTTCGCCGTGTTTTCGCTCTAGCCACTCTAATAGGTGCGGAATCAGTCGTGCTGTCCACCTGCCTGTTGTATCGTTTCGCCATCTGTCTTGCCAGATTGTTATTGTGCGTCCTTTAACAGCTTTTTCACTTGTATGTTGTACTCCGATGATCTTTTAAGCTCATACAGCTCCTTGCGTTCTTTCGCCATCAGGTCTATGGGTATGACTCCGGCAATGACAAGTATTGCCGCCGCGGAGACTGTACGGTACGCGCTAGCGATTCGTAGCGCTGCCGTGCGTTGCACCCTCATCATTGTGCGCTTGCGTTTGTCCGCGGATAGTGCGTCCGCCCATATTTCGCAGCCATAGAGCAAAATGGAGTGACATACGCCCATCAAAAGTTTCCGTTTACTGGGCAGGGGTCCCTTGATGTTGGCCATCAGCCTGCTTAGCGCTGCTGTGGTCCTCGACGCCTTTTCTGTGTCTTCTCAGTTGCTAGCTGCAGTCCCTGAGACGCCAGCCAATGCTGTGTTCGAATCATCACTTGGTTGATCTTGCGTTGTGCTTCATCTGTGTCTCTGGCGGTGATGACAGCCGCCACATCATCTGCGAAACCAGTTAAAAAGGTTTTGTCCGGCATTTCTATGCGCAGTATATCGTCGTAGGCAGCGTTCCAGAGGTCAGGTCCGAGAATTGAGCCCTGTGCTGCTCCAGCTGTGATCTGCATTGTCTTTGTCCCGCTACTTGTTTCGTACAGTAGTGTGCGATCTCGTAGGTAGCTCCGAATAATTGTATTCAAGTATTCTGGTGCCTGGAACTTGTCTTCGATCGCCCTCAGAATGTTGCGCCAACTAGCGTTGTTGAATGCGTTTCTAACGTCAAGTGTCATAAGTACTACCACCGGTCTTGAGTGGTGGTTTCCTTCTTGCGTTGCTGCAGCCGCTTTCATGACATCTCGTATGGCGCCAATTGTTGATCTGCCTTTTCTGAAGCCGTGTTGCCTCTCGCTCAAGTCACCAGCTTCCGCGATCGCCGCTGATAGCCTGGGTTTGATCATTTTCTCAAGAAGTTTACCCGCTGTATCCAACATACAAAGTGGTCTGAATGACTTGGTTGCTGTCGCGTTACTTTTTGCCTTGTCGATGAGAACGAGGCGTTGTTTCTTCCAGCACTCGGGGAAGACTCCCTCGGTTAGGCATGTGTTGTACATTTTCAGCATTGCCTGTGGTCTGCGTAAGGCCAGGCACTTCAAGATTTCTGCCGGTATGCCGTCCGGTCCGGGTGCTTTATTGTTCTTGAGGCCGGATACGGCTTCTTCGAGTTCCTTTTCTGTGAATGGAATAGCATTATTTGGTCTGGTGCGTTGTTTTTCTGTTCTGACAGGGTGTGCCGGGAACAACTTCTGCACGATGTCGTCCATCGTTTCCGCGTCCATGTAATTTTCGGATGTCTTAGCACCCAGTTTTTTCATCACTAGTTTGTATCCTAGCCCCCATGGATCAGAGTTTACGTCAGCGCAGAGTTGTGCCCATTTCTCTTTTTTGCTGCATGCGATGGCTCGCCCTAGCTCTTTCTTGGCCTTCTTGTAGGCATCATGTTCTGCGTTTGCATCACCTCGGCGCACAGTGGGAGAAATGGTCAATCTAGCGGCGCTTTAGCGAAATTTTTAAATTCAGAATTCTCCAAATTTTGTTTGTTTTATTGAAAATTTATTTCCTAATGTGGTCTTTTCTGTTTTCGTTTTTGTTTTGTTCCAAATATTCGCATATCTGTGAGCTTTCGAATTTAACACATGTTTTAGCAAGTGCAATATTTACTATTTACCTATTTTTAAGTGCAATTTTTGTTGAACTGAAAAACTTAAATATAAAATTTTGTAATAAGATTTGTGACTTAATTATTATTATTTGATATGTTTTAATTAAAAAAAAATTTCATTGTGGTCTGTTAATATATGTTTTAGATCTTTACAATGGAAAAAGAAATTGTCCTATATCAAAGTGTTTTTATATGTATAATCCAATGTTCCGTAGAAAATAAGTGTGGTGGATTCGATGGGATTCGATTCAATGTTTGTATAATTTGTTAAAATATGTTGTGGTCTACGTCTTGTCCAAAAATTGGCTGCAAGTATTTGCAAGTTACTGATTTTTTTCCTTTTTTAGATACTATGGCAGAGTCTAAACGCACGCTTTTTTTAATATGGCACAGTGAACCAGTACCAACAAAAAAATTTCTAATGGTTGAAAATCATATATTTTCTAACGTCATTGATCGCTCAAAGTATAGTGAATAGAAAACTCGCAAAATTCAAAAACAATTAAGAAATTTCATAAGCAAACTTGTACAAAAGTGGAAAGAATGTCATAGGGTTATGTCAGTGTTCGAAGAGCGAAATAAGAAATGGTTGGATGAAAATATAATTTTTTCTAAGCCAATTGTCCATCACCGTATACAAAAACCTTTTTCAGAGTGTACAATGAAAACTCAAAAAAGAAAAAATTGCATCAGTTGTTAACGGAACACCTAACCAAGAGTTAATGGTAGCGGAAAGCGTAAGTCTTTACAAAGCTGGAAAAAGAAATGCTTCACAGGTTGTTTCAAAATTGTTTGAAGAAAGTTCGACTGCTTCGAAAATGCTTAAGTCTGTAAGCTCTGAACAAAAAATCCCAATTCCGTATACACCTGAGGAAGCTTTATCTCTTTATATAGATGGCGGATACTCAAAAAGGTCGTACAAAATAATGCAATATGGTGCCAAAGAACGAAACTGCAATATTTATCCAAGCTACGATATTTTACTTAAGGCTAAAACAGAGTGTTACCCCAGTGGCATACACGTAACTGAACTTTCAGCGGAAGTTGCCCTGCAAAGTCTTGTAGACCATACTGTTGCACGTATAGTACAAGGATTTTCCAAATCTTTTGAAGGTGTTTTGACTGCAGGCAATATTAATGACAGCATAAAAGCAATATTTAAATGGGGCTGTGACGGCAGCAGTGGTCACTCCACTTACCGTCAACGTTTTAGTGCTTCTGATTGTGAAATAACTGATGAGTATTTATTTGCTGTATGTATTGTGCCTTTACAAATTAAAAAAGGAGACGCTGTTCTATGGCAAAATAACAGGCCTTCTTCAACTCGGTTCTGCAGACCAATTAAAATAATTTTTGAAAAAGAGTCAGCGGAGTTAGTTAAGGTTGAGATAGATAATATTAAAAGGCAAATTGTAAGCATTGTTCCGACAAAGTTGAGTTTTTTCGAAGTAGTACATGAATTACATTTAACAATGATTGATGGAAAAGTTTTTAACACTTTAGCGGGCTCATCATCGCAGGCCTGTGGAATTTGTGGAGCAACACCAAAATTCATGAATAATCTAAATAATGTTCAATTGAGACAACCACAGGAGCACTTGTATGAGTACGGATTGTCAACACTCCATGCTTGGATACGGTGCTTTGAGTGTATAATTCACATCGCATATAGAATAGCCATACAAAATTGTCAAATTCGTGGAGAACATAAAGAAATCACTCAGCAAACCAAAAGAAAGATTCAACTTGAGCTAAAAGAAAAAATGGGTATATTGGTGGACATTCCCACGAAAGCATCAGGCAATACAAACACTGGGAATACTGCAAGAATATTTTTCCAGCATCCAATTTTAGCCTCTACAGTAACTGGCGTAAAAGTATAACTTATAAAAAGATTTGGTATAATTTTGCGTACTATGGCATGTGGGTATGCAGTTAACATAGAGGCTTTTCGCATATATGCTTGGAGTACAGCAGAATTATTTGTTTCCGAATATCCTTGGTTTTATATGCCTCCATCTGTACATAAAATATTAATACACGGAGCAGATATTATTGAAAAGTTTCGCTACCAATAGGAATGATATCAGAAGAGGCACTTGAGGCAAGAAATAAAGATTTTCGCAGTTATAGACTGAACCATACGCGAAAAAACTCAAGGTTGAATACAATGGAAAACTTAACACACACTCTTTTAGTTTCTTCAGATCCTATTATTACATCTAAGTCTAAAAGCACCTCCAAGCACTCCAAAAATCACATTGAAATAGATGATGAGGTCAAAAACCTTCTTTTACATATAAATAATCTACCTGCCGGCAGTAATTCTGAGAGCTCCGACTCTGAATAGTTTTTTTTTCTAATAAAACATAAAAACATATACATAAATAAATAAATAAATAATTAACACATATTTTTAGAATAAAGTAATGCATTTTTTCATTGTATTTAAGAAGCTATTAAGAAAGCGCCGCTAGATTGACCATTTCTCCCACTGTGCGGCGGTGTGCTCGAGTAAAATGACGTCTGCTGCGTGTGCAGGCTTGTCTGGCACGTGATATTTCATCGTTCCACCAATATACTGGCTGCCTACCGTTTCTACCTTTTCTTGGCATCGCGGCGTCGCAGGCTATGTTTATAGCGTGCATCGTGTGTTCGACTAAATTTCTTGCGTTCATCCGGTCGTTCGTGGCAAGTATTAGTCTATCAAATTCCGTTAGTAGGCGTTCTTCGTTCAAGCGGTCAACGTTCCATCTTTTAATATGTTTTGTGGTGCCATTTTGTTCTCTGTGGCTTTGTTGGCTCGCTACAATAAAGGAGATGTACTGATGGTCGCTCGCGGTAAAATCTTCTAGTACTTCCCACGTATGTATTCTTCCACCGATATGTTCGCTGACGAGGGTTATATCTGGCGTTGTTGCCTCGCATCCGGGCCGTCTGTATGTAGTGTCGGTCTGTGTATTAATGACCGTCAGCCCAAGCCTTGCAGCCATTTCTAGAGTTCTGCCCCCTCTTGGGTCCGTTTTGCGAGAACCCCACTCAGTAGCTCGTGCATTAAAGTCGCCTGCGACTATGAGAGAATTGTCTATTTCCCGGCCTTTGTCCTCAATGGCGTTCAGTTTTCCTTGGAAAGTGCCAATGGTGTCGCTTGGTGTGAGATAGCAACTAATCACCGTTATGCCTTCGATGCAAGTATATACAAAGCAGTTACCTTTGCCGCTGTTAGTTGAGTGAGCTTTGCTGTTGCTAGGCAACCAAATCGCTGCAGTTTTGCTGTCGTCCTCTATCCAGATACCACTACCTTTCATTGTGTATTGCTCACTTATTAGCACGATATCCACTTTTTGTTCGAAGACAATTTGTGTCAGAAGTGCGTGAGCCGTTCTGCTCCTATGGAGGTTTGCTTGTAGTACTTTCAAGCCCATACCGTCGGTTTTCTAATCGCAGCGCACCTGCTCGATCCTGCGACATGGTTAGTTCGCTCCAGACCTACTTGTGTGCAAAGACAGCATTTTTCGGGATTAGTGCAGTCGCGTTTGACGTGTCCCTTCTCTCCGCACTGCATGCATGTGTCACTTCTGTCGGGCCCGACACACTGTTGTTTTAGGTGTCCGGCGCCGAAGCATTTATAGCAGCGTTTGATTGCATCGCGTTCCTTGATTCTGCATCTGCATCGCATGTAGCCGATCTTGATCCTCCGCAGCTCACAGATGGCTTTAGCGGTGTCTATCGATACCGTCACGAAAGCGCGGCGTTGCTCTCTCACGTTGGTGTTAGTGACATGCACTTTTATGTTTTCTGCTGGCGGTTTGACAGCTTTATTCACAGCTTCGACAACTTCCTCCGACGTCGTTAAGCTATCTAGGTCTCGTATCTCAACTGTGGCTAATTGTTGTAAGCTCACCACGGTTGCTTTGCTGCCCAGTGTTTCTCTGATGACTCCGCACAGCTGCTCGCGATTGCCTTCTTTCGTTACCTCCAAGAGAATATTTCCGCCCTTTGTTTTACGTGTCGAGCGTATCTCAATTTCGGCTTCGTCTAATTTGGCTTTTTCACGTATACCTTTGATGATGTCCGCGTAGGTGCTGCCTTGGGACGGTTTTACGAGCACAGCTTGTGGCCTTTTCCTCGGTGGTCTGCGCGGCTTATCTTCCTTTTTCTTCCTCGTTGGCGTTTGATTTTCGCTTGTAGTCATCGAGCATTTCTTCTCCAACCCTGCACGCTGCCTCTTACTGTGTACAGTTTGCCACGCTGTTGAGCTTTCAGATCTATTCCTTTTGCCCGTTTCTTGGGCTGCGGGGCTCGTAGCTGGACGTTTCGCGCTCGACCCTGATTCGATCTGAGTTGCAAGAGTCTTGGGCGCCACTTCGGTTTGGGTTTCTGCTGTCGCAGTCACCGCATCGCGCTTTTGAGTGATCCCATCTCTCCTTTGCCTTTCCATCGCCTTCCACGTGCGGCGGTAGTTCTCGATCACGTCGAGTAGTTCGCCGAGCTCAGATATACCATCTTTTACATCCATGTGTATGTTCTTTTGTCTGTTCATGCCCTGTTTCATCTTTCTTAGAACTTTTCGGCACTTCGTTAACGTTTCTTCCTCTAGTGCCCTCGTTCTGTAGATCATCTCCTGTCGGGGCGAGCTGATTTTTGGATTTTGCGGCGTATGGCTTGGGATCTGCTCATTCGCGTCCTTATCAGCTATTGGATGTTTTGCGGGACTGTGTGCTCCTGCTGTCCCTAACGTAGGTGATCTTCGTAACAAGTTGCTTCTCGCGAAAGCAACCGCATCTTCGTTGTCCTTCCTTGTAGCATTAGATGGTGTGGAGGCCAAGGGTCCCACTTCCACACCACTGCAGTCGCTGGATGACGACGGGTGGGAGCCTGCTTGCTCACTCCCTTTTCCCGCCGGTACTGGGGGTTCCAATCCCTGCACCGTATGGTTATTCCTCTTCTTTTCTTCCATGTTTGTTTTTTGTTCTGGGATTTCTACCCATAGCCGTTTATACCTACAGCAAGGTGAAGGACGTTCAGCCGCTCATCTTGAGACAGACGCTGACCCAAGAGCCGACCAATATGATGCAGACGCTTTTGGGTTTTTGGTTCTAGTTTCTTGTTGGTTCGCCCCGGATATTTGATTTCTCCGATACCAGTCATATCTGACAAGCCTTCCCTGATCCACCACCTAGGGAGGCGCCTGGTGGCCGAAAAACTAGATAAAAAGCAGCCCCAGGATAATAATAATAATAATAATAATAATAATAATAATAATAATAATAATAATAATAATAATAATAATAATAATAATAATAATAATAATAATAATAATAATAATAATAATAATAATAATAATAATAATAATAATAATAATAATAATAATAATAATAATAATAATAATAATAATAATAATAATAATAATAATAATAATAATAATAATAATAATAATAATAATAATAATAATAATAATAATAATAATAATAATAATAATAATAATAATAATAATAATAATAATAATAATAATAATAATAATAATAATAATAATAATAATAATAATAATAATAATAATAATAATAATAATAATAATAATAATAATAATAATAATAATAATAATAATAATAATAATAATAATAATAATAATAATAATAATAATAATAATAATAATAATAATAATAATAATAATAATAATAATAATAATAATAATAATAATAATAATAATAATAATAATAATAATAATAATAATAATAATAATAATAATAATAATAATAATAATAATAATAATAATAATAATAATAATAATAATAATAATAATAATAATAATAATAATAATAATAATAATAATAATAATAATAATAATAATAATAATAATAATAATAATAATAATAATAATAATAATAATAATAATAATAATAATAATAATAATAATAATAATAATAATAATAATAATAATAATAATAATAATAATAATAATAATAATAATAATAATAATAATAATAATAATAATAATAATAATAATAATAATAATAATAATAATAATAATAATAATAATAATAATAATAATAATAATAATAATAATAATAATAATAATAATAATAATAATAATAATAATAATAATAATAATAATAATAATAATAATAATAATAATAATAATAATAATAATAATAATAATAATAATAATAATAATAATAATAATAATAATAATAATAATAATAATAATAATAATAATAATAATAATAATAATAATAATAATAATAATAATAATAATAATAATAATAATAATAATAATAATAATAATAATAATAATAATAATAATAATAATAATAATAATAATAATAATAATAATAATAATAATAATAATAATAATAATAATAATAATAATAATAATAATAATAATAATAATAATAATAATAATAATAATAATAATAATAATAATAATAATAATAATAATAATAATAATAAACAAAATTAAGCATATACATAATTACTGGTTATTTTTATTTTCCGTCGACCTAGATTTTGTATACAAAGACTTTGTCAATATTTTATCCATATAGCTACCTCCAAAAGGTCATTTTTCGTACTTCTCTTTCTCTTCCCCTTTCCCATTTATTTGCGCTTCCTCTTCCCTTTATCCATTTTATTTTCCGTACTCTTCCCTCTTTAGCTTCCTTTCCATCGCTATTTCCGTTCCTTTCATTTTCCCCTTCCCCTTATTTTTATTACAGGGCAGGACCTTTCATGATACTTAAAATTTGAAAACCGGACAAACTGTAGTGTAAAAATAAATTTTTGAACAGGTGGCAAATTATTTTGTAAAAATCGTAATAAATTACTCATTTTCAGGCCAAGCATTTTCATATGCCCGGTAATGCCATTTCATATGACACTTTAAATTTAAAAACCAAACAGTGGAGTAAAAATAAATTTTGGAACAGGTGGCAACCCTCTTTGTAAAAATTATGACAAATTACTCATTTTGAGGCAAAGCACTTTCATATGACACCTCAAATCTAAAAATCTAACTATATAAAAATTAAATTGTGAACAGGTGGCAACCCTTTTTATAAAAATTATAATATATTACTTATTTTCACGCAGGGCCCTTTCATATGGCACCTCAAATTTAAAGATCACACAAACTATAGCGTAAAACTGAATTTTTGAACAGGTGGCAACCCTTGTTGTAAAAATTTTAATAAATTACTAATTTCCATCTCAATCCCTTTCATATGGTACCAAAAATTTTTAAATCAAGCAAACTATACAGGACAATTAAATTTTTAAACAGGTGGCAACCCTTCTCAAAAAAAATTAAACCTTCCTGCACATCTACAGGCTAAGCCCTTTTATATGACAACCCATTTTCGAAAATCGGTATAACTGTGTAAAAGTTATGGTGCGTACAAAAAATCGCTTAGCGTAATATATATAAAGACTAGCTGTACCCAGCCAAGCTTTGCCTTGGCCCACTTCCTATTATAGGTACTTGAAGCGAAAAGCGGCACACTTTAAAATATGTTGGAAGTATCTTACTTACTTACTTAATTGGCACGTAACCTTCTAGACGATTCTGGCCGAGTTCAATAAAGCGCGCCAACTATTTCTGTTTCGCGCAGCATGGCGCCACTTGGGAATACCTAGGGAGTCAGCATCACTGTCCACCTGATCTTCCCAACGCAGTGGAGGCCTCTCTTTTCTTCTGCGTTCAGCGGGTTTCAATAAAAATACTTTCTTGGCTGGAGCACCTTCGTCCATTCTCACGACATGACCTGCCCAGCAATGTCGATGTCTGCGTACAGCTCGTCGTTAAATCTCCGTCGATACTCGCCCTCGCTAACGCGCAAAGGTCCATAAATCCTCCGAAGAACTTTCCTCTCGAATACTCTAAGCGCCATCTCATCTGCTTTTGATATAGTCCATGCTTCTGCGCCATACATGAGGACTGGAACGATGAGTGTCTTGTAGAGTGTGATTTTAGTTCGTCGAGAGAGGACTTTACATTTCAATTGCCTACTTAGTCCAAAGTAGCATTTATTGGCAAGAGTGATTCTTCGTTGGATTTCAGTGCTGACATTATTTTTGGTGTTAATGCTGGTTCCCAAATAGACGAAGTCCTTAACTGTTTCGAATTTGTAGCTATCAACAGTGACGTGGCTGCCAAGGCGTGCTGTTTCTTTGTGTGTTGACAGAAGGTACTTCGTCTTGTCCTCGTTGACTGCCAAACCCATTTTCTTAGCCTCTTTATCCAGCTTGGAGAAGGCAGAACATACGGCGCGCGTGTTAGTGCCAATGATGTCGATGCCATCGGCGTACGCCAGCAGTTGCACACTCTTGTGATATAAGATGCTTCCTGTATGGTTAAGTTCTGCAGCTCGTATTATCTTTTCCAGCATCAAGTTGAAGAAGTCACACGAAAGGGAGTCACCTTGTCTGAAACCTTGTTTGGTCTCGAACGGCTCGGAGAGGTTCTTCCCAATTCCGACGGTGCTGGTGGTGTTAGTCAACGTCATTTGGCATAGCCGTATAAGTTTTGCAGGGAAACCAAATTCAGACATTGCGGCATATAGGCAATTCCTATTCGTGCTGTCAAAAGCGGCTTTAAAATCGACAAAGAGATGGTGTGTGTCGGTTCATTTTTCATGAGTTTCTTCCAGAATTTGGCGTATTGTGAAGATCTGGTCGATGGTAGATTTACCAGGTCTGAAGCCACACTGATAAGGTCCAATCAGCTTGTTGACGGTGGGCTTCAATCTTTCGCACAATACACGCTAAGACCTTATATGCGATATTCAGGAGGCTTATCCCACGATAATTGGCGCGTATTGTGGAATCTCCTTTTTTGTGGATTGGGCAGTGCACACTTAAGTTCCAATCTTCGGGCATGCGTTCGTCCGACCATATTCTGCATAGGAGTTGATGCATGCTCTAGGGTTGGGCGATATATATCGATATATCAATATATCGATATTTTAAAAATAGTACAGCCGATAATATCGACGATATTTTGAACTACCGTGCATCGATAATCGATCATTTTTCGTCATTTCGAGCCAAATTCGATATTTTTCATACATTTCTGATTCGCTTTGAATTTAACAGCAGAACATTTTTAGGAAGTGGTATAACAATAATGTCCGGGTGCTTGAATTTACATTACTTTCTTCTTCACGCAATTCTTAATGATTTTTATGTTTATACTTCAGAATTGGTAGAATATATGTAGACACGTCCAACTTTAACAACAAATATCTAGTAAACTATAAGTCTCCGGCAAGTTTGGATATCAGTTTTGAGATCTGCGAGAGCACCTCTAACCCTGTGAAAAAATGGGTTTTCGCGGGGCGTGCTTCCTTAATGTAAAGCCGGTCCTTTCGATATATTGATATATCGATGTTTTTACACGGCATAAATCGATGTTTTTTTAAATATCGATATAATATATATCGATATATTTTTCCAATTTGCCCATCCCTAGCATGCTCCTTATCAACTCTTCGCCACCATCGAATAGCTCGGCTGGCAAGCCGTCAGCGCCCGGGGCCTTGTTATTTTTAAGCCGAGACATTGCTATTCGCACTTCGTCATGATCGGGTGGTGGAGCATGCCTATCATCATCTGCTATTGGGGATTCGGGTCGAACATCTTCTCTTTCCGCAATTTCATTGTTGTCGTTATCTAGCAAGGAGGAGAAGTGGTCCCTCCACAACTTAAGTACACTCTGGACATCAGTTACCAGATCGCCGTTATCATTCCGGCAGGAATTTGTCCCGGTCTTGAAACCTTCAGTCATCCGCCTGACTTTTTGATAAAATTTTCGAACATCATTTCTATCCGCCAGCATCTCAAGCTCTTCACACTCGCGCCTTTCGGCCTACCTTTTCTTCATTCGAAAAAGGCGCCTCTCTTCCCTCTTAGCCGTCCGATAGCGCTCCCATACGCTTCGTGTTGCGCCCGCACACAATGTAGCCCTGTAGGCGGCGTTCTTTCTTTCCGAGGTGTCGCGGCATTCCTTATCGTACCAGGTGTTTTTTCTGCGGGCTCGCTGGTATCCAATAGTTTCCTCAGCGCCGGTGCGAAGTGAACGAGGGATGTGTTCCCATTCCTCGGATACATCGTTTGGTGGAGGGTTGCTCTCAGAGAGCGGGAGTGAGAGCCGGGTGGAGTATTCATGGGCTGTCTGCGTCATGTGCAGCCTTTCGACTTCAAACTTTCCTTGCTTTCCTGTTGGCACATTCTTTGCTGCACAGAGGCGGGTGCGTACCTTGGCTGCCACAAGATAATGGTCCGAGTCAATATTGGGACCACGGATTGTGCGCACATCTAGGATGCTGGAGCTGTGTCTGCCGTCAATCATGACGTGATCGATCTGATTTCGCGTTTATCGATCAGGTGACAGCCATGTGGCTTGGTGTATTTTTTTGTGCTGGAATCTGGTACTGCTAATGACCATGTTTCAGGACCCGGCGAAATCGATCAGCCTCGTCCCATTGCGACTAGTTATGTCGTGGAGACTGAATTTTCCGACTGTGCCGCCAAAGATACCTTCCTTGCCCACCCTGGCATTAAAATCGCCAAGTACGATCTTTTTATCGCGGCGGGGGCAGCGATCATAGGTTTGTTCTAACAGCTCATAGAAGGAGTCTTTGGTCGCATCGTCCTTCTCTTCCGTCGGGGCGTGGGCACAGATGAGCGATATGTTGAAGTACTTCGCTTTGATGCGGATGGCGGCTAGACGCTCGTTCACTGGCGTGAAAGACAGTACTCGGCGGGTGAGCCTCTTTCCAACCACAAAACCAACACCAAATATGTGCTACTTTGCATGGCCACTATTGTATATGACGCAACACCCGATTTTCTTTGGGTCATACCCCGTCCATCGTACTTCCTGTATGGCGGTGATATCAGCTTTTACTTTCTCGAGAACATCAACCAGCTGGGCAGCGGCACCTTCCCTATTAAGGGGCCGGACGTTCCAGGTGCATACCCTCAAATCATAGAAAGTATCTAGAAACCGAAATTACCTCGGGCTGCAGAGCTCAGCACAATTCATATAAGTTTAAAAAAGTGAAGGAAAAAATAGATATTTTCAAAAGTTTGCCCTCTTCACGTTCTTATCCCATTTTTCTTCCTATTAGTCTCCAACTCCCTTTCCCTCTACTTTTCTCTTTCTCTTCCCCTTTCCATTTATCTTTCCTTTCCTTTCCGTTTTCCCTTTCCTTCCCGTCACATTTCCGCTTCTCTTTCTCTATCGCTCTCTCTTACCTCTCCTTTTCTGTCTTTCTCCTTTTTATTCCCCCCTCTTATTCTTTCTCTAATTCCCTGTCTTATTGTCTCTCTCCCCATCCTCTCCATTTCATTTTTATTATATTCTCCCTCTCCTTTCCCAGTATCATTACTCTTCCCCTTTCGTTAGGAAACTGAGTTTAGCACAACATACCCTGCATTCCACTTCTCATTTCATACCATCATTGCTTAAAAACATTCCGTGGCGTCCGAATCGTCTCTTTTTCCCATAATTGGGTATCGGGACTAAGAATCACTATGAAAATATCTCTATATAGCAGACCCGGTCAACACCTTTTATTTTATATCAGTATTGCTCAGAAGCAACCCGGGCACATCCGGGTGCACTTATTGACCCAGATCTAGGAACCATTATGGGTACGGTATCTGGAGACTTGACCAAGAAATCGTAATGCGTACGGCTCTACATGAGAGTCCGCTCAACACCTTCCATTTGGTACCAATATCCCTAAGATATATCCCGGTGTTATCCGGGTCCACATATTGACCCATATCTTGGGATCCCACCTACGAATCGTCATGCGCCGTGATTAAATAACAATATCGCTGAGAAATTATCCGGGGTCATCCGGATCCACATTTTGACCCACATCTGGGGACTTGACCTAGGAATCATTATGAGTTCATCTCTATGTAAAAGCCCTGCCTTTCAGTTGACACCAATATCGTTGAGAAATTTTCCGGGGCAATACGGGTCCACGTTCATTTGGTACCAATATCCCTGAGAAATATCCCGGTGTTATCCGTTTCCAGGTGCTGACCCACACCTTGGGACCCGACCTAGGAATCTTAATGAGTTCATTTCTATCTAAAATCCCTGCTCAACACCCTTCATTTGATACCAATATCGCTGAGAAATTTTCCGGGGTCATCCGTGCCCACGTTTTGACCCATATCTGGAGACCCGACCTAGGAATCACAATGAGTACTATTCTGTGTAAATTCTCTGCTTAATACCTTTCATTTGATACCAATATTGCTCAGAAACATTCGAGGGTCATCCGGGTCCACGTTTTGACCCATATCTGGAGCCCCGACCTAGGAATCACAATGAGTACTAATCTATGTAAATTCTCTGCTCAACACCTTTGATTCGATACTAATATCGCTCAGAAACATTCGAGGGTCATCCGAGTCCACGCTGAGACCCATATCTGGAGACCCGGGCTAGACATCACAATTATAATAGTTCTGTGCTGAAGTCCTGATTAAGACCTTTCATTTGATACCAATATCGCTCAGAAACATTCGAGGGTCATCGGGTCCACGTTTTGACCCATAACTGGAGACCCGACCTAGGAATCACAATGAGTACTATTCTATGTAAATTCTCTGCTCAATACCTTTCATTTGATACCAATATCGTATAAAAATATTCTGGGGAATGCCGGATCAACGTTTTGACCTTTTGACCTATATCTCGGGAACCGACTTCCGGATTTGAAAAAAATATGCATATAAACCATTTGGTCAAAATCCCTCCACGCGTTTGGGCGAAAGCCGGCGACAAAGAAATGGGCTTGATTTTTATATATATATAGATATAGATAAAGATAACTTATATCTTTAAGTAGTCTGTAAACAATTGTTAAACTGAATTGACTTCAAATAAATAAATAAATAAACAAGCAGGCCAATAATCGAATCGAAGATAAAATTGTAGCAAACACTAGATCTACACCTTTTCAAGTTTATAATGAGAAAATGTAAATTTATATTGAGAAAATATCCGTTGATAATGAGAACTATATGTTCATATTGAGGAAACACAATTTGGTAATGAGAAAAGTAAGTTTATATTGACAAAAAAAATTTATCAGTGTATACATATATTTATTAATATAAAATTGTATATTCTCAATATAAAGTTATATTTATCGTTATGAAGTTTTATTTTCTCAATAATGATGTGTACTTATTTTTGCCATGTTAAATATTCTTCGTCTGCGTTGTCAGATGCAAAATGGGATATTTGATGGCCATTTTGGAGATTAATTCAACACTGTAAAAAATAATAGTTTATTTCTAATATCATTTACTTAATTCAATCATTCTTGGAATTAAATATGAATTTTACTGCCAAAAAGTCTTATTTATAAACTGTGAGAAGTTTTACAATTTTATTTATTCCATACCTTATACTATTTCAACTACTTTTAATACCAGAAATATTCTAAAAATAATCAAAATTTGGTTTTGTTATAATTCCAAGAAAGTATTAATTTGGCACCGAGAATAATTTCTGTCTCTCAATATTCTCTTCTTTTTTTTAAACCAGAATGGTTTTAATTTTATGCTTTTCGGCATTGTTATATATAAATACCAAAATGGTATTAAAATTAAACTAAAATTACTGTGAAGAAATTAAATTTATAGTACAAACAAGTGTTTAGTATTAAATGAAAGAGAATGAAATTGTACATCACAATAGGGGGATTCACTATCCCTTACACGATTTTAAGATTGCACGGATGGCAAAATAGGCAACACATCGAGAGCACCCTATTGCAAAGTCGTAGGAAATTTCAAGAAGCAGCCTTTCTTAGTAGCCAAAGGTAGGTACTATCGAGAGTACCATCGTATTGAAATAAATATAGATTTCTTCACTGAATCTCTTATACTATTGTCATTTTTCTACTGAAAAAAGCTATTAAATCACAGTGTAAAATCAAGATGATATTTAATATTTCGTTAAAATAATGAAAAAAAAGAAGATGAATGCCGGAAAAAAATTTAAAAAAAATTACATTAAAAAACTTTGGTTCGTCATAACTCCGTCACTTTAACGTCTATATTAATTATTTTTGCTTTGGTGGAAATGATATTTCATCCTCTGCAAACGACACATAAAAACTGGTAATAGCGAAGATATTGACTGACTTGTAAGCGTATTTTTTTTCTTAGCTCAAAACCTGAAACTTCAAAATATTTCGAAAACTGTTTCTTTCAAAAAATCTACAAAACTGGAACCGCCTTTTATTCAGTCTGAAAATGTATAAATCAAAACATTTTGTAAATATCTACACACTAAATTTATACAACTTTCAATAGCTGGTACTCTGAAATAGAAATGTGCAATATGGAGGTGTGTAAGAGTTGTAAAACTATCGATAGTACACATTACCCTCGATAGTTTTTGATAGTTTTGAAAAAAACCATCAATGGTCTTCGATAGTCTGAAAAAAAATAAAATATCGATACTATCGATAGTGCCATCGATAGTTTCCCAACTCTACTCATGACGAAAATAAGCGAACCATGCCTATTTTTCTCTGCTGCTGCAACACTGAGTGGAAACTGTAAATTCAAGTGGAATTGCAAATAGATATACAACTTTACTTTTCTATAGGTTTTCGATACGCTAATTCTGAATCTCAGTTCAGATTGTGGATTTAAAATTTTTAATTTTCGCTTTTCTTCT
Organism: Urophora cardui; assembly: GCA_960531455.1. NCBI lineage: Eukaryota > Metazoa > Arthropoda > Insecta > Diptera > Tephritidae > Urophora > Urophora cardui. The sequence goes on along the minus strand of OY482670.1, from coordinate 61,358,203 downwards.
TATCGCAAAGTTAATGAACTTAAAATAACAATACCTCAAGTACCACAGATGATATCAATTAAAAAAAAAGAGAAATGATTGGGCTTTTGACAGGAGCGGATTTACATAGGGGCAACATGGGCAGCTGCCCAGGGCGCCGTTTCAATAGGGGCGCCAAAACTAAGACAAGGAAAAAATTTTTTATTTTTTATTTACCAAAAAAAGTTTTTTTTAATATTACGAGTACAACATGAATTAAAAGATTTTTTCAATTTTTTACAGAGAAAAAATTAATCAAAGTACATTTCAGAACATTGGTACAGTTCTTAACCTTCGCCCCAGTGGGACTTAAATATCGCTCATTTGCTGCATTTGCACTTTTCAAAATACACAACTTTTCAGGAAGGGACATTTTGAGATTCAACCGCCATATGGTGCGCAAGTAAATGCAACATTTGGTTTGTATCTGAAGCGCTTAGTTTTCAAATACTCATAAAGAATTTTTTACTCAACATTAGGGACACGATATCGAATAAAAAGCATCGATCTGGTACTCATTTAAAATATCGGTTAAAAAGAATCGCGAACCCGATAATATCGAAACTAAACTACTCGATACTCCAAGTATCGGTATCGAATGCGGTAATTTTCTAGAAGGTGCAACCTTAAAATTTCCTCTAAAATAGTTAAAAGATGTACCAATCGACGCGTTCTGACCTCTAGATTATGAATTCGAAAGCGGAAATAAAAGATTTTTCCACATTTAAAAGATATTTATTAAAGCGTTTAAAGTTGCACCGTCTTCTAGAAAGTTACCAAAAACGCAATAAAACTGCATCCTGAGCCATACGCATATCGCTGTATTAGTGCTAATTCCATGGCATAGTATGCCATGGCTGGTTCCAAAGTTTTGATTTTGACGTAAATCCTTTTCCAACTCATGAGAATAGTTCAAGCTGATTAAAAAAATTATACAAGTTTATTAAGTTCTTGAAAACATTCTTTACAAACCAACATCTTTTACAAAACAACAGTGGACCTATTCTGTAACCAATTTGCGACAATTTTCGGATCGGTATCGTAAATTTGCGATCATTTTTGCAATTATGCTATTCTGTACGATCATCATCGCAGAGGTATCGAGGGAAATTTTTGTGTCCGTAGATTTTGCGATTATCGGTCTCAAAATAAGTTAGAGAATTCCAGCACAGGTGTATTTAACGCAATCACAGTTGTAAAAAGATATTTGCAAAATATTTAGTATGTATTTTGAAAAATAAACGTCTTAAATAACATTAACAATTCATTTTCATTGAGATTATATGTATCCGTCATTCAATTTTTTTGGAAATTTGAATTTATCGAAACAAAAAAATGATGAAACTCAAGTGGCAGAATACATGTGCATTCCATGTTATAAAGAGAAGCCATTGCGCAGTATGCTTTTTCTTCCGGACTTCTTCTTTCCCCTTACGGCCAAAGCAGAAGCTTACAAGAGGCAAATTTAAAATTTATTTTTAATCCATATATTTTAAAAATAATTTATTTTATAATGGTCAAATTGAAACAATTGTCAGAAAAAAAGAGCCAAATGTCAAAAAACCTGCAGCTTGTCACTTCTGCACACTCGACCTATTTTCGGCACTATTTCACGTTGCACAATTTTTTGGACAAATATGATACAACTAGCCGGACCCGTGCGCATCTTGCGCAAAAAATAACAAAACATACGTGGCGCCAGTCGGTATGATTTGTGCTGTCACGCCCATTTTAAAAAACTTATTATTTATTTGGTTTGGTGGACCTTATGGAACTTTCAATGAATTACCTAGATATTTGTTTGACAAAGATGTCGCATAAAATGTTTTTATTATTCCTATATAGGTATGTGCAATATATTTTTATATATTTTATATATATTTTTATGTGCGTATGTGGTTCTTGCCGACTTGGGTAATTTTTTTCCACACGTTTGCCTTGGCTTAATCGATTTATCTGCTACAGTTCCTGAGTTTTGACTTATAAATCTTTGAAAATTTGCTCCTCTTGGCCATTTTTCCTCATAACTGCATAACGTAATTTCATCACTCGGGCTTTATTAGTGATTGAATTATCATGTTTTACGTGCTTTTCGAAATACACACATATGCCTTATTTTCAACCCCAATTTTCTCTGTTCCCATTAGAATCTATGTACCAAATTTCATTAAAATATTTCTATTTTTGCGCAAGTTAGAGTGTATACGGCCGGACGGACGGACATGGTTCAATCATTTTTTTCATCCTGATCGTTTTGATATACTCTTATATATTAAGGTGGAGTGAAAATTTTTTTTTTGGAAATTCAATTTGTTCCAAAGCCAGAACGGCACCTTTCTAGCCCAGTAATAAGCCTTTAAAATTTTATTGACCTACTCGCATGTTTAGAGTGCCCTCAGCCCCACCAAGTTGAAAAAATAGCACGATCTGGTACAAATGTGAAATTTCTACAATTATGAAATAAAAAAACCAAGTATGAGGATTGATAAACAGGCTAAGTTGAGTATAAAAGTGAATTTTTTTTTTGGAAACAACAACAACCAGAGTTTCTAAAGGTCAAAGTTTATATTATGCATTTTTTAAATTGCAATTACTTAAAAACTACTGAACCGATTTCAAATATTTTTATACCATTCGATAGGTATTTTGAATCCCTTTAGTTTGATATACATTTTATGTGGGTTCCATAACACTCCCCGCTGCGGGGGTAAACCCCACTTTTACCCCCCTTACTTTTCATATAAAGTACCACGCCCAATAAAACACCGTGTCGCATGCATAGCTAATTAATACCTTTAAAACGATGCCTTACTTATTAATTTTGGTAAATTATGTGAGCAGAAAAAGGGATATTTATAAAACACCATTTAGAAATAATATATATGATTTTAATTTTAAATCACTGAATGTACTCATTTGTTCGATACCGTGGTTGAAGTACTCGATACCAAAAAATATCGTTGCAAAAGAATCGAGTAAAAAGTATCGGTATCAGATGCAAAAAATATCGATTTGGTATCGTATCGTATCGAAACTCGTGTCCCTACTCAACATGAAGTATGATGTAACTAACTATTCTGCAGCATTAACTCAAAAATCACGTTTTTTGATTTATGCCGGTCTTGCAGCAAATGAGCGATATGTAAGCACTAAGTTTTAGTAGCTTGTGTGCAGTAAATGACGTGAAAGATTCAAATTTAATTGAAATTTCAAATTTAAAAATCAAGTAGGCATTGAAGTATTTTTTCGGGGAAATGCGCGAGCTCACTTTTTCCAAGGAAACTAAGATCTGGTTCTGGTTAATTTGAATAGTTCGCGCCTCTATACAATGCGCTGCGTACATTTTATGTAATCTTAAAAGTCGTTCCGAGTTAAAAACATCAAAAAAGTTAATGTTTTTGTGAAAAATAGAAGAATGAGTGCAAATATGAAAAAGTTAAGCGGCCCAGCAAACAAAAAACGTGCAGCCGAGAAAGTGCAGAAAGACAAAGATTTACTGTCGAAAACCCCTAAACTTGATTGTTTTTTTTTTTTAAAACTCCTCGAAAACAAAATGACTCCGTTGTTGATCATAACCAAAAAGGTAAAAATGCATAAGTCAATTGATCGACAGCTAGGTTAGCCCAGGTAGATTCTGGGCCAGAAAGCCAGATTTCGCTACCTGGGAGGCACCCTACTGTCAAAAATTGTGAGTTTAGTTTCAGGACGAAACATTTTCACTATACAATTGTTTTTCAGATTCGTATGATGAACTGCAATTTAATGATATTGCGAAATCTGTGCCACCTAATAATGAGGGTTTAAGGTCAGATCATTTTGAAGGTTAGAAAATGCAAAAAAATGTGGTACCTATATAAGAATCGAATCAAATTTTTTCAATCCGTAAAATATATCAGTAATGAAATTTCACCACACGAAGGCAAGTACGGTTTTTTGGAAATATTGGGGCGCGGCTTGATTTGTTTGCCCAGGGCGCTTCTAGAGGTAAATCCGCCCCTGGCTTTTGAACTATACCTATATATACATCAGGGATTATCACACTAACACTCTCACATATTGTGCATGTGTTAAAAGCACAAAAAGCTCTTGCCTAGACCCAAAAGAAACTCAATCATGGTCGAAGACTAAAATTTTGAAATTGGAAATGGATAATACTATTACTATTAACTTCACAAAAAAACACAAACAAAATAAAAGCAAGAAAACGAAGCCTAATAAAAATATTACGTAAAAAAAAATTAGATAAAAAAGCCACCCCCCCCCCCCCCCCCCCCCCCAACGCACAATCATTTACAAGCGTTCAGTGACTGCGCGAGCAACACAACCTTCTAGCTCAACAGTAGTGCTGGAAGCGATATCGATATAATATCGATTCCTCGATGTTTTTGAACTTTTTCGATATATCGATATTTTTTTTCCGATATTCGATATGGATCCATCACTGATAAACGCGGAAAGAAGCTGGTAAAAGGCAGCATTGCCGTTTTGTGGGTAATTCCCCAAATTTGGAGATTTTTTTAAAATTTGATTCCTATGTAGAAATTCCTGTGTTTAAAAGTAATGTAAATACGAACATTATTTTTTAATGTTCATTGTAGAATTGCAAAATCAAGAAAAAACATTTTAAATTTAAAAATTTTTATTTCTATTTTAGCACTATGAGATTTTGAACCAAAAACTTATGTTTTTTTTTCATTCATTTTTATTTTTAATTTAAACATTTTCTTTTTAAATCCCAAATACATTTTAATTCAAAAAATTGCATTTTTAATTTAAAAAATTTCATTTTTAAAATAAAATGACTTGGTTGAAAACGTGCATTATAAAAATAAAAATTTTATTTTTGATTTACTTTCTCTGAGTGTAAAAGGTATTTAGAATGCGTTATTAATTTGTCTAATTCAAACCTTTTCGTCTTTAACATGGTTTTATAAATAACTTAAATGCGAAATATTTCAGTGAACCACTGTAATTGATACCTACTCTTTCTGGGTGGAACAGAATTTACCTTTTTTGTTTTTTTTTGATTATTGAATTCCCTTTTCAAAAAAGATTTCTGTTGATAATAAATTGAAATATTTAGTTTAAATGTTTATTTAGTTAATTTTTAGAGTAATATAAATGACTGTCACTCTCGTTCAATTCAGGGCACAATAATGAATGCAGACATTTCGAAAAATAAAGCTGTTAAATATAGATATGTTAAATTAAGGTTTATATAAAGTAGAGCTCTCGATTTTTTTTGAAAATTTTCGAGTAGCCCGAACAAATGCTGTTCAAATTCTCGAACACTTGTTTGTTTGTTTATTACCCGTATGTTTGCACGGGCATTTGGAGTTTGTATTTTTCGTTTGTTTATTTTTTTTTTGTTGTCTTCATATGTATTTTTTTTATTTTTGTTTTCCTGATACAAATTTTTTTGTCTGTAAGCTCGAATGCTCGAATGTTTGTACGGGCATTTGAACAACAAACGAGCCTCAGACAAATTCGATCTTTTCGAATTGTTCGATACCCGGGTAGCTAGAGCTATAATATAAAGGTCGATATATCGATAATATCGATGTTTTTTCTCAAAAATATCGAAAATATCGATACTCGTAAGCATCGATGTTTTTCCAGCACTACTCAACAGCCTCACGCTGACTAGAAATCGTTGAACAAAAATTTGCAAACAAAATTTCTTTTCGTGCTGTAGTGTCCGTGTGAGGCTGTCGGTGTGAAAGCTACAAAAAGCTTTTGCACGCGTGCATAGCAAAGCCAAATCTCTGATATACATATATTTCAGAATGAAAATAAATTTACGTTTCTTTTTACATGGCCGTTTAATGTAAAAACAAACGTAAATATGTATGTAAATCGGAGAGCCTGCCGAAAGAAAACAAAAATCTGAAAACAATAACAAGCATTGCCTGTACAAAAGCTTTGCTTGTTAAAAGCTTTAGAACTTTGTACAAAACAAACACACAATCGCACCAACATACTAGCCGTGTTTCACATACGGTGATCCTAACCCAGATAAAAATTTTTGCATGTAAATGCAACAACAACGATTTCAGCTCGATTAAACCAGATAAATTGCTGGTTCAATTTCTGATCCGCCCTGTTCGATTTGTTTTTTCCGTGCTGATTTGGCAGCACAGTGCTTTTTTGATTTGGCAGAACTGAAAAGTGACATTTGTGTATGTATACATATACCCTGCAGTAAATTTGTTTCACTGTTAAATGATCATTGATGATTCTTTGTTGAATATTCATCACTATCGTTTTGCGTTGGTGCAAGCGAGCAAGCTATATTGAAAAAAGCAAACAAAATACCATCTAGGCGGTTAAAAACCAACGGCCAGCTTGCATTTCGGTAGGTTTTTTGACATTCGGCAGCTTATCTGACAAATTTTTCAATTTGACAACTATAAAATAAATTATATTTAAAATAAAAAATATATGGAAATACAAATTTTAAATTTGCCTCTTGTAAGCTTTTGCTTTGGCCGTAAGGGGAAAGAAGAAGTCCGGAAGAAAAATTATACTGCACACTAGCTTCTCCTTATAACATGGAATACATAGCTCTCCCGCCATTTGAGTTTCATTATTTATTTCAGTGATTTAAATTCAAATTTCCAAAAAAATAATTTTTGAAATACAGTAGACGCTCACAAATTAGAACCACTTTGTTTTTAGGGTGATTCTAATTTCTGAAAAATTCTAATTCCTGGACGTTTCTTATTTCAATAAAACCTTAAAATTTAAGTCAATTTGCATTGAAAACCTACATTGAAATTTTATCTTATTCAATTTTATTCATAAAAACGAAAAAATATAAGGTAACAATCCAATATACATATATGTATTTATGCGCTAAGTCAGAAAAAGGTCCAAAGAACAAAAACTCCAATTATCGAATTCAAACAGAAACTAACAAAAACTGTACAGATAGCGACGAAAATCCAACGGCTACCGAGCGTAATATGAATGAATTGGAGATTCCCTTTTTTATATCTATTTTGCAACAAAAAAAAAAAAAACAAAATACGCTCTGAAATTAGAATTTTCGATTCTAATTTCAGAGCGTGCAATGTATTCAAAAAGTTGACTCTAATTTCTGGAAATTCTAATTACTGAGAGTTCTAATTTGTGAGCGTCTACTGTAGTTATTTTCATTTAGTTGGAAGTTTAATGTCAATCAAATTGTTTTGAGGGAGTATTTGTCGCTTTTCAACGTACAGAATAATTGTTTCTGTGCTATTATAACTCTGACGAGTTTTATGGCCGAGCTTCTCTCCCAATTCGAGGTGTGTTCCTTCTGTTTTCCTACCATTGGGCAGTTTTATGCCGGCTCCGAACGGTGTCATATAGGCATGAGGAGAGCAAACCATTTATTTGAAAAAAATTAGCAGCCTTTATATGAAAGTATTCACTGATGCCTCCTCATGATGAATTTCATCAGTGATTCATAAAGGATTCATTTCAGATTTTTACTGCTGGGTATATGTTGTATATGTTTCTTCTTCTTTTTAGTTCTTTTCAAGTGCAGCCAAGTTTCATTATGAGCCGGATTGTTTCAGTAAAAATTTATCTTGACCCAGACCCAGATGTAATAACTGAAATGCCCCTACTAGGTAGCAAAGACAGAGTGTCTTATAGGGCCCTTACACGATTAAATCATTTGATCAAATCGCGTGTCTGTGTAATTTGATCAAATCGTTGTCAAATAGCTCATCAAATAGCCCATCAAATTTCATTCTAGCTTTCTATTATTTACAATAGATATTTTATCACGTATTAATGCTGACATTTCTTTTAATTTGTTTATAGAATTAAATTTTGGAGCACAAAATGAGTGACACTGACGATTGCATTGCATATATTGCGTTAGCATATAATGCAACACACGTTTATTTACATTTGAAATTTGATCAAATGGTTGCAACAGACGTCAAATGCTAATTTGGCACTGAAATTTGATCAAACAGCACCTTACACGCATCCACAACGCACGTCAAATAGCCATCCAATTTGATGGAAAACAAAAATTTTTGATTTCGGTCAAATCGGCATCAAACACGTACGTGTGAAAAACACATAGACAATTTTACTACCCCATATACACGATTTGATCAAATATTTGATCGTGGAAGGGCCCTATTAAGCTACTGTTGTTGGCAGTATTGCCAAAGTGGCCGAAAAAGGAAAAAAGTGTCCCCCAAATTTGTTGTAGCTAGAAACACATTTTTATACATTTTTGTGGTTTATTTAATGCGCAAAGCAATTCACAGGTTAAGGAACAAACTAGAGTAAACATATATTTAAATCAAGTGTACATATAATATAAATAATGGATTTAGTTTAATGGATTTAAAATTTAGTTTTCAGATATTTGACAACCAAGTTTTCTTCCGGTATCCAAGAATCTAAATCATTTCCATTAGTTAAATTGAGCGCTGAGATCATTGAATTGCACGTATCAATTTTGCAAGCAGTTTGTAACCTTGGTCTTAAATAGTGAAAGTTTTGAAAATAACCTTTCTGCTGATGCACTTTCAGCCTCACACACCCTCTCAAAGTACACCTATTTTCTACATACCATTTCATTTCGGCGCTTCGCACATAAAAATGGTCGCAGTTAAAAATTTGTTAAAAATACATTTTTATTCCTAGCAAGATTAACTTTTGCAATTTGATAAAGATATGTATACGCGACAAACCAAAAAATTTATGTTTCATGAAAAAAAATATACAAATGTTTTTTTTTTATTAATAAATAAATATATGATTAAACATATCAAAATCCGAAAATTGGTAAAGTTTGGAGGCAAAAAAACATCATAAAATTCCGTAAAATTTTTTTTTGTTTATGGTAATTTGGACCTTCTACTAACAGAAACAATTGAAATCTCTTCCACCTTTTTGCAATATTTGAAAATTTTCAATTTTGAAAAAGTGACTAAATGCCCTTTTTTATACTCAGCTGTACTAGTGCACAGAGCATCATAGTTTTGATTTCCTAACGGTGGATTGTAACAGAATGAAATAATCGAGATAGATATAGATTTATATATATTAAAATGATCAGGGTGAAAAGAGAAATCGATTGAGCCATGTCCGTCCGTCTGTCCGTCTGTGCACATGATAACTCGCGCAAAAATTGAGATATTTTGATGAAATTTGAAATGTAAGTTGGTATCAAGACTGGGACGGATGGTATTGAAAATGGGCGAAATCGGACCATGACCACGCCCACTTCCTCTATATAGTAAAAATCGGAAATTTTGTATCTCAGTCACTAATAGAGCTAGAGTGATAAAATTTCGCCCACTTATTAAGGGGCAAACATTGAAAGTTTTATGAGTCATAACTCAGAAACCGTTGAAGATATATCAATGAAATTTGGTAGGCGTAATATACTTACTTAGGCAAATGTTTGGACGAAAAATTGCCAAAATCGGTTGACGACCACGCCCACTTTTATATATGGGTATTATAAAGTGATCTAATAAAAACAACGCCGTTGTGCAACCGAAATATATTGGAAAATCGAAACTTGGTTTTTTGTTTCTTTTATAAAATGTGAAAATTTTGACCTGGAGCCGGAACAACAACATAACTTTGTCAAATACAAAGATAATTCATTGAAATTTTGTGGCATGAGTTCTAAAATAGACCGGAAACAAATAATATAAATTTCGTAAAATGGGCATGGCACCGCCTCTTTTTAGACAAAGGAATCAACGAGATTTCGGAGCCCATAACTCGACAAATAATTGAGAAACTTGGTTTATATACTTTTATAACTTGTGTTAATAGACATGCAAAAATTTATTGAAATCGGTTAATGACCACGCCTACTTTTTAACACCCTTTGAGAATTTGTAACGTGACAACTTTGTAACTCATAAAGGGATGCAATTTTGCACATAGAATAATATTCATATGCTTAGTTGGATGACTGATAAAAATTTAGAAAATAGGCGTGGCTACGCCCACTTTATGCAGCACTCGCTTTATATAAAGTACACCGTGTTTCCATCAAACGCAAACAAACAATGAAAGAATACAGCTGAGTATCTAATGTTCGATTCCACTCGAACTTGGGCTTCCTTACTTGTTTGTATTATTTTAGCTGATCTATATTTATAATACTTCTTGGGAATGCCCTAAGATCTAAATTTTTGGTTCGCTTTTCAAAATTAAGGTGTTGAATTAAAGCTAAAAGTGCCAAAAAATTTTTTAGAGGTACAGGGTGATTTGAAATGAAAAAATTATCAGCCAATTAAAATACTTAAATAAGCATCATGGTATGGGAGCCAAAAACAAAGGTTTACGAAGATTTACACCAGTTATCAAATAATATGTTAACCAATTCGGGTAAGCAAATAAATGCAATCGAGACACCTTACAGCGCCCACTGATTAAACGAAAGGCGAATAAAAAGAAAATAAAAATAACATCCCTATTACTCCTTATCTGCATAAAGAATAATATTTTGCTTAAGCACCAAACAAAAACAGCTTGCGAAAATGATAGTACAAATGTATGCATATCAGGGAGGTCCAATTATTATACTCAGCTGTACTAGTACACAGAGTATTATAGTTTTAATCACATAACGGTGGATTGTAACAGAATGAAATAATCGAGATTGATATAGACTTATATATATCAAAATGATCAGGGTGCAAAGAGAAATCGATTGAGCCATGTCCGTCCGTCTGTAAACACTCTAACTCGCGCAAAAATTGAGATATTTTGGTGAAATTTGAAATGCAAGTTGGTATCGAGACTGGGACGGTTGGTATTGAAAATGGGCGAAATCGGACCATGACCACGCCCACTTTTCCTATATAGAAAAAATCGGAAATTTGGTATCTCAGTCACTAATATAGCTGGAGAGATGAAATTCCATCCACGTGTTGAGCTAAGGCCCCTATGAAGAAATTTGATGAAATTTTGGAAAATGGGCAGTGCCACGCCCACTTATTAAGGGTCAAACATGGAAAGTTTTATGATTCATAACCCAGAAACCATTAAAGATATATCGATGAAATTTGGTATGCGTGATTTACTTACTTAGGCAAACATTTGGATGGAAAATTGTTAAAATCGGTTGACGGCCACGACCACTTTTATATATGGGTATTATAAAGTGGCCTAATAAAAACATTTTAAGCGATATCTTTGTCAAATATGAAGATAATTCATTAAAATTTTGTGGCTTATGACCACGCCTACTTTTTGACAAAGATATTTCTGGAACACCCTGTGGGAATTTGTAACGTGACATCTTTGTAACTAGAAGTCATAAAGGAATGAAATTTTGCACAAAGAATAATATTCATATGCTTAGTTGGATGACTGATAAAAATGTTGAAAATGGGCGTGGCTACGCCCACTTTATATAAAATACACCGTGTTTCCATCAAACGCAAACAAACAATGAAAGCATACAGCTGAGTATCTAATGTTCGATTCCACTCGAACTTAGGCTTCCTTACTTGTTTAGTTTAAATTTATACATTTTATTTTTGCAAAATACTATTAAACAAGTAAGAAAGCCTAAGAAATAAGTTTTATTTTTGATCAAAAAAATAAAACTAAAAAAATAATGATTATTTTTTATTTTTATGGATATCGCATAAAATTTGTCGATCATAGTGGACTCGGATAGTGCTCTTTCAGACATGCACAAACACAAACTCAACACTCTTCTACGATGTTTGCAAGTATTTGATTTTTTTCACTGAAAATTAAACGTATAATGATTTTTATGGGAAAGTTTATTTTGGCTATTTTATCATAAAATCTAACATATACAACTGATTATGTGTCTGCAAATGCTGTGAAGGATACGTAAGTCTAACTTAAGCTGCTGTTAACTAATTTTTTTCAAAAGTGGACTTATGCCACTTTCAAAAATAACGGCTCATATTTGATAAAAACATAATATATATTTTATTTTCATTATTCATACTTTACTGATATTCGGATCGTGTTTTGTAGTAGCCCAAGGCATGGAAAAAATTACCAAACAGGAAAAAAATTACCAAATTCCTTTTAGATAAAAAAAATTAGCAATTTTAGTTAAAAATAACCACAGCGGCAATGCTGCTGGTGATCTCTCCTTGTTTAGTTTGGCATGTTTCGTGGGAGAAAAGAAGAGACGGCACCATTACTACTTGTATAATTATGAAATTTAAATTTATAAATCAATAGTTTTTAAATAGTTACATAATATCTAATCTAAATGTGTTGCTATTTACATTTCTATTTTCTCAGCCGAACATAAAATTATGTCCACACATGCTTATTTGTACACAGAAGTACATATGTATATCGAGTAAAGGAGGATAACCCCGAACTCAAACGCGATTAATCAACAGATGCTCTTAAGTCCAACATGGATGTAGTATACATATATGTATGTATAATGGCAAATATATATGTATGTACTTGAGTGTACAAAAAAATATACATAAGAATATACATATCTATATCTATACATATAAACCCTACAAAAAATGTTTACTTATTGTTGACAAATCAGGTCTACAACAGGAGTATGCTGCCAGCGCTGCTTCTGTTATGCACTCACTTCGTCTGCTACCAACATTCTAAGAGCGCTTTCACATTACTCGGTGCGGAATCGGATCGACATTTTTGGTTTTTACCGAAAGTATACCGAAACCTTACTGACCACATGTATTTCAATTGGCACTTTCACATTAGTGTTGCATACATGAAATCGGAGCGGATTAATTTCGGTATACCGCAACGCGGTAAGACCGGTCAGTAAAATTTGAGGAATTACTGCATACATTTTTGCGGCGTGATAAGAGAAGAAGAACAAAGTCAGTAAAAAACTAGTTTCGGTTATAAATGTAGTAAGTTATAATGTCTTCGTCTTCGCTAGAAGACATTATTGTTATTATTGAGTGATTTGTTGAAGTTAAAAATTTTGTTTTGCAAATTTCGATGTTTGTTTTCCTATTTTCTGCCGATTACGCACCGAAAGTGTTCCCACAAGTGTGAAAAACACAGCAACGCGGAATCGTTTCGGTAAGCTGAAAATGCCGAGCAAAAAATGTCGATCCGATGTCGTACCGAGTAATGTGAAAAGGCCCTAATACTTATCTAGGCCTTATTACGCATGGCGGATAAGCCTTTGGAATAAGGTGTGCTTTCAGAGATAGAGTACTCCTTATGACTTGATGACATCATCTTAGGAAAATCAGCCTTATTTTAAGCCTTACCAAAAACAAATATGCTACCCATATATTTTTCAGGCCTTTTAAAATTCCTTTATATCTGTTGTTTTAATTCTTAAATAAGGCTAAGACTTTTTGGTGGGAATATATATATGTACATACATACATAGATACATATATATATATATATAGTATTCTAGGGGTTGGATGGGTTGTATTTGGCGTTTTGGCTTTTCACATATTGTTGGCTTCGTGAGCAAATGTGCTAAGTCCAATTTTTATCAAAACTGAGATTATAATGCAGTAAGATAGTACAACTAAAAATACATCGTCTGCCAAAAAGAAGTTACCATAATGTCTGTTTTTCATGGTGTAATGCAGTGTTATGCAAATGTGCTAAGTCCATAAAAATTTTTTTTCAAAAATCTACGTGCTAAGTCCAGGTGAAAATGAGAAATTATTGGTTTTTTTAATTTGTTTTATAGAATGATATAGAATTATTACTGCATTGCTTTAATAAGCATGGCTTGGGACGGACTGTAAACGTTAATAATTTGCGGGAGTGGCTAGCTTTCCCACCAATTTGATATGCAAACTAGCTTGCGGTACTTCTTACATTTTTATTATAATCGTATGCGTTTGATCGAAAGGCGGTACACCTATTTTATATAGAGAGGGTAAAGCATAATGTGGGCGTGGCCACATCCATTATAAACAGTTTTATCTTTCATCAGACCAAGCCTAAAATATTCGTGTTAGTGCAAAATTTCATCCCTTTATGACTTTTAGTTACAAAGATGCCACGTCACAAGTTTCTAAAGGGAGTTTTACAATTTTTTTTTAATTAGGCGTGGTTAAAAACCGATTTTGCTAAAATTTTACTAAAAGTAATAAAATTACATATGTACCTACATCAAGTTCCGCCGTAATATCTAAATTATTTGTCGAGTTATGGGCTCCGAAATCTCTTAGATTCACGATGTCACGCCCATTTTCAAAAATATTTATGGTTTCTGTTTTTGATCATAGTTGGACTCATGTCAAAAACTTTCAATGAGTTATCTTCATAATTGCCAAAGACGTCGCTTAAAATGTTTTTATTAGTTCCATTTATAGTTCCCATATATAAAAGTGGGCGTGGTCGTCTACCGGTTTGGACAATTTTTCGTCCAAACCTTTGCCCTAGCAAGTAAATTACGCCTTCCACATTTCATCTATATATCTACTACGGTTTCTGAGTTATTTATCACTTATACAACTTTTAGAATTTATCCTTTCATAAGTGGGTGTGGCACCGCCTATTTTCGAGAATTTGAATTTATTTCTTTATAACGGCGTAAGCTCATTGCATTGATGAAATTTCATCCATTATCACTTTTTCCGTGTTTTTCGATATATACTATATAGGGAAAGTGGGCGTGGTTATCATCCAAGTTCGTCTATTGTCAATACCAACCTTCCCTGTCTAGTTAGGAGCCTCTGTACCAAATTTTATCAAAATATTTCCATTTTACTACGTACAGTTGAGTATAATAATTGTGCTAAGCCCACCTAAAAACAAACAAAATCATAGAAAGCAAATGTGCTAAGTCCTAAAGAAGCTCATAACTTTGTACAAGCTTTATATTAAAATGTGCTGATAATTGGTATTTTAGCACGACCATCTGAGGAAGAAAACTACATTTTCAGATTTTTAAAACAGTAACAACAAAAAAAGTTAGGAGGTTTTTGGCCTCTCCTGAAAAGTTACCATAAATGAACTTAGCACATTTGCTCACGAAGCCAGCGATATATGGATATGTATTTGAGGCAGAAAAGTGCACTTTGAGTGAGCACGTTTTCCAAACACAATTTCCTCTTCTCTTAATTTTTGAAGAGGTAGAGACACGCTCAAAGCTCCAGAAGTGCTGAGGGGTGTTTTTTGATGTTGCGCCATAAGGACTTCGCCAGCGTATACTTATTCCTACAAACATACATACATATGAATACATATATTGAATACCCTGCAGGGAAATCAATGACTAGTGAACACAGTTTCTGGTTTAGAACTAGAGAAAAGGTGTCAAGTCATTAATTACCAGTTAATTTGCCGTCGGCTTTGCATATTTATGCAATTCTCAAATTGTTTGTGAAGCATATTGTATTTTCGGATATCTATATATTAATACGCTAACATGAATTTTGTCCGCGACCTTTTGGTGATTATACTGAACCGATTTTAAAAGATAGACCATCATTAGAAAGGAAATTCCCTAGAATAGGTCTATTTTGATTTTCATTAAAATTGGTTGGAAAATACGTGCACCATCGCCGTTGCAAAATTTCTGTGTAATTGTTGTTGTTGCAGAAAATTCCTATGTTATTTTTATTGCAAAACACAATAACTGCCATCACTTTACCTATAATAATTTTTATACTCAGCTGTACTAGTACACAGAGTATTATAGTTTTATTCACATAATGGTGGATTGTAACAGAATGAAATAATCGAGATAGATATAGACTTATATATATCAAAATGATCAGGGTGAAAAGAGAAATCGATTGAGCCATGTCCGTCCGTCCGTCCGTCCGTCCGTCCGTCTGCAAACACTCTAACTCGCGCAAAAATTTAAATATTTTGATGAAATTTGAAATGCAAGTTGGTATCGATACTGGGACGGTTGGTATTGAAAATGGGCGAAATCGGACCATGACCACGCCCACTTTTCCTATATAGAAAAAATCGGAAATTTGGTATCTCAGTCACTATTAAAGCTAGAGTGATCTAATTTTACCCACGTGTTGAGCTCAGGCCCCTAAGAAGAAATTTGATGAAATTTTGGAAAATGGGCGGTGCCACGCCCACTTATTAAGGGTCAAACATTGAAAGTTTTATGAGTCATAACTCAGAAACCGTTGAAGATATATCGATAATGTTCGGTATGCGTTATATACTTACTTAGGCAAATTTTTGGACTAAAAATTGCCAAAATCGGTTGACGACCACGCCCACTTTTATATATGGGTATTATAAAGTGTCCCAATAAATCATTTTAAGCTATATCTCTGTCAAATATAAAGATATATCATTGAAATTTTATGGCAGGAGTCCAACTGCGGACATAAAACTAAAAACACAAAAATTTTGGGAAAATGGGCGTGGCACCGCCTCTTTTTTGAAGCAGGAATATACGAGATTTCTGTGCCCATAACTCGACAAGTAATTGAGATATTATGACGAAACTTGGTGTGTACACTTTTATTCCTTGTGGTAATACATGTTCAAAATTTTAGCAAAATCGTTTGACGACCACGCCCACTTTTATATATGGGAACTATAAAGGGGCCTAATAAAAACATTTTAAGCGATATCTTTGTCAAATATAAAGATAATTCATTGAAATTTTGTGGCGTGAATTCCACAATAGACCGGAAACAAAAAATAGAAAAATTTAGGAAAATGGTCGTGGCACCGCCTCTTTTTAGACAAAGGAATATACGAGATTTCTTAGCCTATAACTCGGCAAATAATTGAGATATTATGACGAAACTTGGTTTATACACTTTTATAACTTGTGTTAATAGAGATGCAAAAATTTATTCAAATCGGTTTGTGACCACGCCTACCTTTTAACAAAGATATTTCTGGAACATCCTTTGGGAATTTGTAACGTGACATCTTTGTAACTAGAAGTCATAAAGGAATGAAATGTTGCACAAAGAATAATATTCATATGCTTAGTTGGATGACTGATAAAAATATTGAAAATGGGCGTGGCTACGCCCACTTTATGCAGCACTAGCTTTATATAAAATACGCCGTGTTTCCATCAAACGCAAACAATCAATGAAAGCATACAGCTGAGTATCTAATGTTCGATTCCACTCGAACTTAGGCTTCCTTACTTGTTATAATACTTTTTGTTGCCTGCTTTTAGGCGTAATAAATGGGCTGTGTCCAAACTAAAACAAAAAAAACCAGTGCCATCCAAACTAAGGTAAAAAAATAATTTTGTATAAAAAATTTTAAATAATTAAAAATGGAAAAGGGTTGTGCTTGAGTTACAAATATATAAATATAAATAAAAGATAAATAAAAAGATAACATTATCCTTTGTGGTTTTTTTGCTGGCTTAAGGTCCAGTAAGTAAGAAAACACAAAATTTTTTTTTTCTTTATTTTCTTGCCCAATATATTTCGATCGGCTTCTTCGGCGATCGTCTTCAGGGGCTATAAATATAACAATAAAAAACAAAACAATACAATAATTAGAAAGAAAAATTTGGAGTACCAATAGAGACGAACAATTTCCCCCTTTTTATTACATAGCGGATGGAGAGGAACTTATACAGACAATAAAAAGTAGAGAACAGCAAGAAGAGGCGCGCACCAAATTCTCATTATTGATAAAAGATCATATGAAAAGAAATAAACATAACGAAATGGATTGTGCAATAATAGACACAGTGGAGCGAACAAGGAAGTTTCTTAAGCAAAATAATAATATTCGTATTTTATGTTCTGACAAAGGAAACAAGACGGTAGCAATGGAATTAAATGACTATAATAATAAAATGAATGAAATATTAAATGATTTAAACGCATACCGGATACAGAGAGTTGATCCCACTTCGAAATTACAACTGAAAAATAATAAATTTGTAGACAAACTATTTGAAATGGGAATAATATCAAAACAAGAAAAATACAAACTCACTTCTACCACGTCGATTGCGCCTAGAATCTATGGACTCCCGAAAGTACATAAAGATGGAACTCCGCTTAGACCGATTTGCACTACTATTGGCTCACCATCATATCAGCTTAGCAAGTATATAATTGATATATTAAAGAACTTGACAATAGACTCTTCTTACAATATAAAAAACACGCTGGAGTTCAAAGAAAGAACAAACAATACTTATATTTGCTACGATGAAAGATTGATTTCCTTTGACGTGGTTTCACTTTTTCCTAGCATACCCATACAGTTAGCAATGGACGTTATACAAAATAAATGGACGAAAATAAAAGAATATACGAGAATACCTAAACAATTGTTTATGGATATAATAAGGTTCTGCATACAAGAAGGTAGATACTTCAAATTTTACGATAAAATATATACACAATTAAAAGGTCTACCCATGGGATCACCCACCTCTCCGATTATTGCAGATATAGTTATGGAAGAACTATTAAAAGTCAGTGTCGAAAAACTACGAAGAAGACCAAGATTACTAACAAAATACGTTGATGATTTGTTTGCTATTATTCACGAAGACGAGGTACAAAATACTCTTGACACACTAAATTCGTTTGACAAAAACATTAATTTTACAATTGAATTGGAAGTGGACAGAAAACTGCCATATTTGGACGCAATGATATTAAGAGAAGGGAATCAATTAAAGTTAAAGTGGTATAAGAAACCCACAGCTTCAGGACGAATCATCAATTTTTACTCAAAACACCCAAAAACGATGATAATTAATACAGCAATGGGCTGTATACGACGAATGCTGAATATATCGGATGACACTTACCACGAAGAAATTACTAGAGAAATAAAAATACATATTATTGAAAACAAACAATTTTCCGAAAAATATCATCAACACATTATTGAAAAGAGCTAAAAGAGAAAATCAACAAACAACAAAACAAGTTAAAATCTTTAAGTCCATAACCTATGTACCTAATTTATCAGAACGCCTAACGAAATCAGATTGTTATAATAAAGAAGAAGTAAAATTAGCCCATAAGCCGAAAAACACTCTCAAACATCTCTTCAACCGTACAAAGGCAAAAATTCCAAATATTGAAAAAAGTAATGTAATATACAAAATCCCATGCGACGGTAAGAACGGTGAATCCTGTAATAAAATATATGTTGGAACGACAAAATCTAAATTTAAAACAAGACTAACACATCATAAATCAGACGTAAAAAATTGTCAGAAAAATACACACAAAACAGCACTAATGGCCCACTGTGCAAACACCGGCCATATACCGAACTTCGACGAGGCCAGTATTCTACAACAAGAACAACATTACAGAAAACGATTTACTCTTGAAATGCTCCATATCATAAACACACCCACAAATATAAAGCCTGGTTTTCATTAAGTCAAATTCACTGACGTCAAATCACTGTCCTAGATGACAATATGTCATTTTGAGTCAAATGTGTTTTCATTAGGTTTCAAAAACTGACATGAAGTCGATAGAGCAGTGTGGGTCAAAGATTGCCGTCAAATTTTGGTGTCAGTTGATTGACAGTCCGTTTTCATCTCTGATGTCAAACGTGAAGTAAAAGCTTTTGACAGCCGGACAGCAAGGTCAGTTTTCTCACCCGTGGTTTTCTTGTGGTGGTGCTATTTCTAGGTTGCACAAAAACTTGGAAATCGTTTACTAATAACTCTTCCATTTTCTGATATTAAAATACTATTAACAAAATAAATAAATTTATAATACTCGCACAATCACAATCAGCTGTGCGCTCGACAAACCAGGGCCCCGGTGCAAAGGATTTTTTCGTTTGCTCCGCTTCCAAAATTTTTTGCTGCTCTTATGCCCATATGACACTAATTTTTTTTCCGGTATTCTACAAGGTTTTTTTTAGTGAAGGAGATGGTCAAATACAGTTTTGCGTTGGCGCAAGCGAGCAAGCTATATTGAAAAAACCAAACGAAATATCAACAAAATACCATCTAGGCGGTTAAAAACCAACGAGCCAGCTTGTATTTCGGTAGGTTTTTTCGCATTCGGCAGGTTTTTCTGACAATTGTTTCAATTTGACAACTATAAAATAAATTATATATAAAATAAAAAATATATGGAAATACAAATTTTAAATTTGCCTCTTGTAAGCTTCTGCTTTGGCCGTAAGGGGAAAGAAGAAGTCCGGAAGGAAAAGTATACTGCGCACTGGCTTCTCTTTATAACATGGAATACACAGCTACTCTGCCATCTGAGTTTCATAACTTTTATTTCAGGAATTTAAATTCAAATTTCCAAAAAAATTAATTCTTGAAATAGATATTATTTTCATTTAGTTTGAAGTTTAATGTCAATCAAATTGTTTTTGAGGGAGTTTTTGTCTCTTTTCAACCTACAGAAGAATTGTTTTTGTATTTTGACTTTCGGTGGATTTTCCACACCAAAAAAAAAACAAGAAAAAAACGTAGTGTCATATAGGCATTAGCTCCCATCATTTTTTTGCATAGGGCTCCGTTCTCGCTCCGATTTTTTATATATTGGCTCCGCTTCAAATCGACAAGACTGTTTTAAATCAGATACGACAATTTTTAATGATGAAAAGAGACGCTCAACGCTTACCTGAGATAAAGGTAAACTCGATACTATTTGGCATAATCTAGGATGGCTTTAAAACCATCTTCGGTTTTAAACCTACCTTTATTCTCTATAGCAGGCCTGCTAAACGCTCTCGTATTGAAAGTACAAAGCTCAATACATCTACAAAATTTTTATATGCATTGAAACATTTTTTGCTCATTTAGATTTTTTTATGAATTCCAATAAAATATTAAGGGTCTTCATCTAAAGTGGTAAACTGCTGGTAAATGCGGTAAAGTGATAAAATATTAATTGTAATAAATTATCTGTCAACATTTGTATGAAAATATATTTAAGCAAAGTTTATCACTTTACTGAACGATTTTGTTGCGTAAATTTATAAATTTCGGTAAAACTCAAGTCTGACACATTGTCAGTTTTACTTTTTCAATTTAAAAGAAGAAATTGTGGTTTCCTTCGGCATTTTTTTTTTGTTTATTTTATTGGGTTTTTTTATTTATTAATCAAGTTGACACTGACAAGAGTTCAAACAATTATTTACCAAGGTGGTTTCATGTAAAATGCGGATAAACTGATAAACTTTAAAAATTTATTACTTTATCACTTTAGATGAAGACCAGCTTCTACCTATAATTTGAGCTCCAGCTCCGCTCCGTGAAAAAGCCATAGCTCCTTAGCTCTTCGCTCCTTGACACGCTCCGTGGCCCTGCGAATCAGCTGTGAGCTTGACAAACGAAACAAGTTTGCCAACACGCTGGCAAATGAATTTTGCGTGTCAAATGTTGCCCAATGCGCTGGCAAACTACAATTTGAGTGTTTTCATATGGCTGTCATTTTATATAACAGCGAGTGGTCAAAACTGACTGCAAACGCATTTGACACAATATGCCAACCCGTTTTCATTTGTTTGACCATATTTGACGTCATATATGACCTAGTGAAAACCAGGCATAAGACTTAACTACAAAACTGACACCGATAACTGCGCTCATTTGTAAAGACATTTGTTAACAAATAAATAGTTTTAAACTCCACGTTAAACAAAGACGTGAATATTCAAAATTAAGTGTATGTACCTACATATATGTCTAATAGTGGAATTTAAGTGTTTTTATGTTATTGTACAAAATATTTCGGCGTTTTTGTTTCTTTCTAATTATTGTATTGTTTTGTTTTTTATTGTTATATTTATAGCCCCTGAAGACGATCGCCGAAGAAGCGATCGAAATATATTGGGCAAGAAAATAAAGAAAAAAAAAAAATTTTGTGTTTTCTTACTTACTGGACCTTAAGCCAGCAAAAAAACCACAAAGGATAAAATTATTAAAAAGGTCGCTAACAACCATTTAATATAAAAAGATAATATTAATACGCTAACATGAATTTTGTCCGCGATCTTTTGGCGATTCTACTGAACCGATTTTAAAAGTTAGACCATCATTAGAAAGGGACTTACCGAGAATAGGTCCATTTTGATTTTCATTAAAATCGGTTGGAAAATACGAGCATTCGCCGTTGGAAAATTTCTGTGTAATTGTTGTTGTTGCAGAAAATTCCTTTACCTATAATAATTATACTCAGCTGTACTAGTACACAGAGTATTATAGTTTTAATCACATAACGGTGGATTGTAACAGAATGAAATAATCGAGATAGATATAGACTTATATATATCAAAATGATCAGGGTGAAAAGAGAAATCGATTGAGCCATGTCCGTCCGTCCGTCCGTCTGTAAACACTCTAACTCGCGCAAAAATTGAGATATTTAGAGGAAATTTGAAATGCAAGTTGGTATCGAGACTGGGACGGTTGGTATTGAAAAAGGGGGAAATCGTACCATGACCACGCCCACTTTTCCCATATAGAAAAAATCGGAAATTTGGTATCTCAGTCACTAATATAGCTGGAGCGATGAAATTTTACCCACGTGTTGAGCTCAGGCCCCTATGAAGAAATTTGATGAAACTTGGGCGGTGTCACGCCCACTTATTAAGGGTCAAACATGGAAAGTTTAATATAGCATTTTCAGGTCAAATGAAAGCTTTTTCAAGTCAAGTGAAACTTTTTTCAAGTCAAGTGAAACCTTTTTCAAATTAAGTGAAACCTTTTTCAAATAAAATGAAACCTTTTTCAATTTAAGTGAAACTTTTTTCATTTAAAATGAAACTTTTTTTATTTCAAATGAAACCTTTTTCAAATTAAATGAAACCATGTTTAATTAATACAATAACATTCTTATATACATTTTTGGTACACGGCTTTTACACATCGAAAGTTATTGAACTTTGAATGTTAGTAGTGGTAACTATATACAACAATATCTATCTCTGTATATATAAGGATGAAAGTTTGTTTGTTTGTTTGTTTGTATGTTTGTTCCCCATGGACGCCGAAACTACCGGGCCGATCACATTCAAATTTTGACACAATAATCACCTGGTATTAGGATGAAATTATGACCACATTTAATTCTGGTATCTCAACCCCTTCCCGAGATATAGGCCAAAATATGGACCCAGATTCCTCCGAAATATTTTTCTGCAATATTGGTATCAAATTAAAGGTATCAATCAGAGCTTCAATAGAGAGTTCATTCCATTCCAATTTTCCAAATAGATACCAAAACGAGGACCCGGATGGCCCCAAATATTTTTTCGCAATATTGGTATCAAATTAAAGGTATCAATCAGAACTTCAATAGGGAGTTCATTCCATTCCAATTTTCCAGTCGGTTCTCTAGATAGAGACCAAAACGTGGACCCGGATGACCCCAAATATTTTTTCGCAATATTGGTGTCAAATTAAAGGTGCTGATCAGGGTATCCATATATATTTTACACTATACGGATATCTCAATCGGTTCCCGGGATTGAGGCCGAAACATGGACCTAAATAGCCCCCGAAATATTTTTGACCGTTATTAGTATCAAATTAAGGATATCAATCAGAGCTTCAATAGAGAGTTCATTCCATTCCAATTTTCCAGTTGGTGCTCCAAATAGAGACCAAAACGAGGACCCGGATGGCCCCAAATATTTTTTCGCAATATTGGTATCAAATTAAAGGTATCAATCAGAACTTCAATAGGGAGTTCATTCCATTCCAATTTTCCAGTCGGTTCTCTAGATAGAGACCAAAACGTGGACCCGGATGACCCCAAATATTTTTTCGCAATATTGGTATCAAATTAAAGGTGCTGATCAGGGTATCCATATATATTTTACACTATACGGATATCTCAATCGGTTCCCGGGATTGAGGCCGGAACATAGACCTAAATAGCCCCCGAAATATTTTTGACCGTTATTGGTATCAAATTAAAGGTATCAATCAGAGCTTCAATAGAGAGTTCATTCTATTCCAATTTTCCAGTTGGTGCTCCAAATAGAGACCAAAACGAGGACCCGGATGGCCCCAAATATTTTTTCGCAATATTGCTATCAAATTAAAGGCATCAATCAGAGCTTAAATAGGGAGTTCATTCCATTCCAATTTTCCAGTCGGTTCTCTAGATAGAGACCAAAACGTGGACCCGGATGACCCCAAATAATTTTTCGCAATATTGGTATCAAATTAAAGGTGCTGATCTGGGTATTCATATGTATTTTACACTATACAGATATCTCAATCGGTTCCCGGGATTGAGGTCGAAACATGGACCTACATAAATGGCCCCCGAAATATTTTTGACCGTTATTGGTATCAAATTAAAGGTATCAATCAGAGCTTCAATAGAGAGTTCATTCCATTCCAATTTTGCAGTTGGTGCTCCAAATAGAGACCAAAACGTGGACCCGGATGGCCCCAAATATTTTTTCGCAATATTGGTATCAAATTAAAGGTATCAATCAGAGCTTCAATAGGGAGTTCATTCCATTCCAATTTTCCAGTCGGTTCTCTAGATAGAGACCAAAACGTGGACCCGGATGACCTCAAATATTTTTTCGCAAGAGAGAGAGTAGTATAAGAGGAGGAAGAGATAGGGGAACGGGAAATGCTGACTGGTGGGGAGACCGATAGGGAAGGAAGTGGCATAGTGTGATTTGTCGCAGCGAAGTGGGACGGGTATTTGCTAGTGTACCTATATATAGATATTTGGAAAATAATCACAACAACAATTTAATTGTTTAATTTGTTATTTGTTTCATTATTTTTATATATGTACATTAGGGTGGGGCGATTTACTAACCTATATCGCGCGATCGAAATTTGGATTCCTCTCATTTTTCTGAGTAGAAAACACTTCCACGACTTTTGTCTAAAATTAATTTTGATGTTCTGGAATTTGGTTTTTATGAACCAAGACGAATTTTTGAAAATAAAAATTTGGCAAAAATCGACAAAAAGATATCCAGGCCAATAGGCACATCGATTTGAAGCAGAATTTTATGCTGAATCCAGATATAAAATCGAAACTAAAATCGGATGATCCGCTTTCGAGATATAGCGTGATTTCCGGTTATGGAGGCTGAATGCCCAAAATCGCATATTTTCGCGATTATCTCTTGTTGTGTAAAATACATCTTAATTTTTTTGCAAACTTTTTACATATAAGTCAATACAATATATGGACAGTATTTTAAAATATTAATTTATCTTCCGGTATAGGAAAACTAGAATGCACTCTTTTTTCCTTGGCCCAAAAGCGCGATATGGGTTCTCTATGTTATAGTCATTTGATACCGATGATTTTCGCCGACAGCGCTTTGTGTACAATAAATGCTCCACATACAAAATTTCAGAATTTTAGCTGCAAAAATTGAAGAGTTATTCCCTAAAACGTAGACTTATGCTTCTGAAATTTGTTTTTTGCTTCCAATAGTACGCTATGGCGTATGAGTAACCTTGAGTTTTTTTAGAGTTGACTAAAGTAAAAAAACAAGTCCCAAACAGCATACGTCTACTTTTTGGGTTATAACTCCTCAATTTTTGCAGCTAAAACTCTGAAATTTTGTATTTAGAGCATTTATTGTACACAAAGCGCTGCCGGTGAAAATCATCGGTATCGGATGACTATAACATGGAGATCCCATACCGCGCTTTTGGGCCAAGGAAAAAAGAGTGCATTCTAGTTTTCCTATACAGGAAGATAAATTAATATTTTAAAATAATTCTCATATATTCTATTTACCTATCTTTAAGAAATTTGCAAAAAAAAATTTAAGATATATTGTACACAGCAAGAGATAATCGCAAAAATATGAGATTTTCGGAATTCAGCTTCCATAGCCGGAAATCAGGCTATATCTCGAAAACGGATCATCCGATTTTAGTTTCGATTTCATATCCGGATTCAGTATAAAATTCTGCTTCAATTCGATGTGCATATTGGCCTGGATATTTTTTTGTCGATTTTTGCCCAATTTTTATTTTCAAAAATTCGTCTTGGTTAATAAAAACCAAATTCCGGAACATCAAAATTAGTTTTAGAAAAATGTCGTAGAGGCGTTTTCCACTCATAAAGATGAGAGGAATCCGAATTTCGATTGCGCGGTATCGATTAATTTCCCTCCATACAAATCGCCCCACCCTAATGTACATGGTATATACATATGTACACCCCAGAGCAAAAATGAATTATATTAAATGCTAGTGCATAAACGAACTATAAATTTTACTAGAACAAAAACGACGAAGCAGTAGCGTCGGTGTGAGTTGTGCATGTATGCGTTACTTCGTTCGTCAACGCTAAGTTGTCGGCTTGTTATTCCGCTTTGATCGTCAGTTTTGCCAGTATACACATGCGTACATACATATATATGTACATGTTTACACTTTTTCGTATGTACCCTGCAGGGAACTCAATAACTAGTGAGCAAAATTTCTAGTTCCGAACTAGCGAAAAGGTGTCAAGAGGGAACTAGATCAATTGTAGTTAGACCCTCACCAGTTCAGAAGGAGTGAATTGAGTGACCATTATAAGACACACTTTGATTTGTATGCAATTTCGAAGTGACAAAAATTCTATGAACATTTTTCGTTCGTTCAATTGCCGTCGGCTGTGTATATTTCTGCAATTCTCAGATGTTTAGTGAAGCATTTTATATAAAGAGTTTTCTATTTGCATCTTGTATGAAATGAACTGTTCCCCTAATTATGCTTTTCCGATCCCTCATGCTTATTTTTATTTTTTTTTATTTTATTACTTTTTAAATATTATTGTAAATTTGTATTAAATAAATAAATAAAAAAATATTAATTAAAAAAAAATTAAAAAAAAATTATCATCCAACAACTATTTACAGCGAAGGTTGAGTGTATAGCTATTTCACGAAAAACCATTTTCGATCATCAGCACTCTTTTCGGAAGTGGATGCACCGGGGATTGAACCCGAGTCCATTCCAACTTCAGCCGCAATGACCCAACGGATAAACACACTCGGCCATTGAGACTCTGTGCAAGCTGTTGGATTTTCCCCACTCTTGCCTTTTTCATTTTCAACATTAACGTTAGTGTGTATATGCTTTTGCATATATTCTCCACAAACGTGCTGAATTTTTGTTGTAGGCAGTTCGCAATGAACATTGTTGTTGGTATGTTATTTTATGTATATACCAAACAACGTTAACAATTTTACTTGAAAGAGTTTTTAGTGCTTAGCACGAAATTTTTTATTTTTAATTCAATTTTTAATTGTTGGGGTAAGTGGAAAAAAATTCAACAACTATTTACAGCGAAGGTTGAGTGTATAGCTATTTCATTTTATTATTTTATTTTATGTATATACCAAATCCCGCACATTAAACACAACAAAATCAAAACCCTCCAAATTAACAATATGTATGTCATCACATAAAGTGCAGGAGATTTCAATTGAAGTTCTAAATAACATGTATAACGTATGTATGTATATTTTTGCATTGGTACGTGCGAATGAGTATCGTATGGTATTGGTGGCAAATTGATCATCAATTTCACTTACCCTTGCATTTAAAGCCAAAATAAATAAGAATATATGTATGTAGTACTTTTTGGTTATATTTATATTTTTAATAGAATTTTTCTTGTTCTTGTTTTTATATACTCAAATTTTTAAAAGATTAATTTAAACAAGAATTGCGAAATCCCTCTGAAAAAGGCAATTTCTCCAACGATCCAGACATTTCTGACCAAATTAATTCTGTACAATCCCGATAAAAATAGGGATAAGAAAGAAAAGAAAATAAATTTGCGATTTGGCAATTTGCGAATAGCATTTGACAAATTTGATTTTATGCACGTGCGTCCAAAGGTACCTACATGAACTTTTTTCGCATGTAGGTACATATTTAGGATGTTATGTGGTCCAACCATTGCTTTTGGAATGATAGAGTTTTCCTTGATCAGTTTGGGAAATTTGGACGCAGAATCTATAAAGGCATTAATTTGGGATCTATGATAAACCACAAGGGGGGGGGGTTTGAACCCCCAAACCCCCCCCCCCCCCGTGGATCCGCCACTGGGAACGGGAGATGCTGACTGGTGGGGAGACCGATAGGGAAGGAAGTGGCATAGTGTGATTTGTCGCAGCGAAGTGGGACGGGTATTTGCTAGTGTACCTACCCTGCAAAAAATGCGATCACTCCGGGATACATCCGGGACAACTCGCAAGGGAGCATGCGATTACTACCCATTTGTATCTCTTTATATGGGTTGAAGTGTTCTCTTTTGTTTGAGCATGTCCTATGAAGAGACTAATTGTACCCAGTTTGTACCCGAACGGGTAGCAAAAGCGCACAATTGTACCCGTTTTGTACCCGAACGGGTAGCAAATGCGACACTTCCATTTGTGCGACTAATTGTACCCGTTTGATACCCTTTAGGGTACAATTCGTCTACAATTAGTATACATATGTACCCGTTCGGGTACAATTGGGAACAATTGTAGACTAATTGTACCCGAAAGAGAGCGCTCCCGGACAAATCTTTTTAGAGACTCGTCGCACACTTTTTTGCAGGGTATATATAGATATTTGGAAAATAATCACAACAACAATTTAATTGTTTAATTTGTTATTTGTTTCATTATTTTTATATATGTACATGGTATATACATATGTACACCCCATAGCAAAAATGAATTATATTAAATGCTAGTGCATAAACGAACTATAAATTTTACTAGAACAAAAACGACGAAGCAGTAGCGTCGGTGTGAGTTGTGCATGTATGCGTTACTTCGTTCGTCAACGCTAAGTTGTCGGCTTGTTATTCCGCTTTGATCGTCAGTTTTGCCAGTATATACATGCGTACATACATATATATGTACATGTTTACACTTTTTCGTATGTATGTACGAAAGCATAGAAGAACCATAGAATACACAAACAATTCACATGGACCCTGTAGGGAAAATCTCTAGTTCCGAACTAGGTCGCCTCTAGTGCATTTTTCGACACTACTAGTGCGAGCTAAATCTCTTTTGCATGTTATCAACTGGCGAATTTAACACAGCGATGTCCTAGGCGGTGTCAATTGTCGCCCTCTGCACTACATTTTCGATAGTTCCGAACTAGTACTAAATTCTACAGTTTTCACTAGTTCGTTTATTGGCACAATTTCGAGAGTTCTGAACTAGCTCCAAGTACCTACAAATTCTACAGTTTTACATCTGCCGCTTAAGTGCAGCATTTGACACACTTCATGCAAGTGGCGCGATGGCCGACTGGCTAACGCATTTGCCTTTCAATCTGAGGGTCGCGGGTGCGAATCCTGTCGGTGTCAAGGTGGATGATAATTTTTTTTTTAATTTTTTTTTAACTAATATTTTTTTATTTATTTATTTAATAAAAATTTACAATAATATTTAAAAAGTAATAAAATAAAAAAAAATTAAAAATAAGCCTGAGGGATCGGAAAAGCATAATTAGGGGAACATTTCATTTCATACAAGATGGAAATAGAAAACTTTTTATATAAAATGCTTCATTAAACATCTGAGAATTGCAAAAATTTACAAAGCCGAAGGTAATTGAACGAACGAAAAATTTTCGTAGAATTTTTGTCACTTGCATACAAATCAAAGTGTGCTAATAATGGTCACTCAATTCACTCCTTCTGAACTGGTGACGGTCTAGCTACAATTAATCTAGTTCCCTTTTTACACCTTTTCGCTAGTTCGGAACTAGAAATTTTGCTCACTAGTTATTGAGTTCCCTGCAGGGGAGTGTGTAGGTATGTATGTATGTATCTCCGTATTTGATGAAACCAAGTCACAAATAAGCAAAATCGACAATACTTCTTATGAGTTGAATTTTTTGAACTGAGGCACCTAAAATTTTTTCGACGGCCATGTATTTTAATGAAAGTGGGTAGTATGGCCCACAGCGCTTAAACAAAAATACGTATTTAACAATTTTTCGAAATTCCAACTATTTTCAAAGTTATACCTAGCTAGGGACACGAATTTGGATACGATACGATACCAAATCGATATTTTTTGCATTTGATACCGATACTTTTTACTCGATTCTTTTGCAACGATACTTTTTGGTATCGAGTACTTCAACCACGGTATCGAACAAATGAGTACATTCAGTGATGGAAAATTAAAATTGTGTCATATTTGTCCAAAAAATTGCGCAACGCAAAATAGTGCCGAAAATCGGTCGAGTGTTCAGAAGTGACAAGCTGCTTCCTAAAGGGCCGAAAAATGAACAAGCATGAGTAATGTTCCATCACTGGTACACATCGAAAAATAGGTCTGATCCACGTGCTGAAATAATTGCAGGTTTGGGCTACTTCGTAAGGTTTTTTGTATGACGTTGTATGAAGTTACCCAAATCTGTTTATTGATTTTCACATTAAACGAGGCGCACACTTACCACCGAAACTTGCTTACAATTTGCAATTACCATACGATAGAAATAATAGTGGTCTTCATATAAAGTGATAAAGTAATATTTTGTTAAAATGTATCAGTTTATCCGCATTTTTACATGAACGCACCTTGGTAAATAATTGTTTAAACTCTTGTCAGCTGTCAATGTCAACTTGATTAATAAATAAAAAACCCAATAAAATAAACAAAAAAATGCATATAACATTTGTGTAGAAATTATTTTAATAATTCGTGCTAAAATGCCGAAAGAAAGCACAATTTCTTCTTTTGAATTGAAAAAGTAAAACTGCCATGTGTCAGACTTGAATTTTACCAAAATTTATAAATTTACGCAACAAAATCGTTCGGTAAAGTGATAAAATTTGCTTAAATATATTTTCATACAAATTTTGACAGATAATTTATCACAATTATTATTTTATCACTTTACCCCATTTACCAGCAGTTTATCACTTTAGATGAAGACCCTTAATGATAACTGGAGATATAGGATTATATATTTTTCATTTTCATACGATAATTTGATGTTTGCAAATAAAAAATCATCATTTCAGCGAAAAAATCGTCAATATCTATCTTTTTTCTTTTTCACTTAACTAAAAACACGTTATAAAAAAAGGGTCTGTTTTCCATTAATGTCCATATGACACTACGTTTTTTCCTGGTATTCTACAAGGTTTTTTGTGTGAAAGAGGTGGTCAAATACAGTTTTGTGTTGGTGAAAGGGAGTAAGCTATGTTGGAAAAAACCAACGAAATACCATCTAGGCGGTTAAAACCCAATAAGCCACCTTGTATATCGATAGTTTTTTGACATTCGGCACTTTTTTCTGCCAATTGTTTCAATTTGACAACTATAAAATAAATTATTTTTAAAATATAAAATCTTTGGAAATACAAATTTTAAGCTTATGCTTTAGCCGTAAGGGGAAAGACGAAGTCCGGAAGAAAAATCATACTGAGCAATGGCTTCTCTTTATAACATGGAATTCACAGCTAATCTGCCACTTGAGTTTCATCATTTTTTTGTTTCGATAATTTAAATTCAAATTTCCAAAAAAATATAGTTGTTTTTCAAATTTTAATTTCCAAAAAAATTCATTTTTGTAATAAATAATATATTCATTTAGTTTGAAGTTTAATGTCATAAAATTGTTTTTGAGGGAGTATTTGTCTCTTTTCAACCTACAGAAGAATTGTTTTTTGTATTTTAACTTTCGGTGGGTTTTCAAACCAAAAATACCATGGAAAAAACGTAGTGTCATATAGGCATAAGGAACGCCCCGCGAGAAATAACTTTTTCAGGGTGATGAAGGACCTCTCACAGATCTCAAAACTGATATCAAAACTTGCCGTAGGTTTATAATTTATGACATATTTTTTGTTGGTTGGGTCCATAGATATTACCCCAGAAAAAGAATTCTGTCAGCTGATGGTTATTGTTTTTAGCGTGGCCGAGGGCAGTAAGTTGTTCTAAACACATATGTATGTATATGTAAGCCTCCGGTAAGTTTGGATTTCAGTTCGAAGTCTTGTGAGAACCCCTTTATCCCCTGAAAAACCAGTTTTTCGGGGCGAAAAATTTTCCAAAAACAATTTTAAAGAGGTAGGAATTCATCCAAATTCGTATAAATTTACCAAAAACCTTACACATTTACATATCTAAACATTGCTCTTATATAATATCGTCGTACCATACGAAAACTAGCATACGTTTTTTTGTGACTGAGGAAAAGTAACAAGTTCGACTTTTGGCTGACGAAAAAAAACAAGTTCGACTTTTGGCCGACGAAAAATAACAAAACCGACATTTGGCTGACGAAAATTAACAAGTTCGACTTTTGGCTGATGAAAACTATCAATTTCGTTTAAACAAAAACAATTTTAATGTCGGCTAAAAGTCGAGCTTGTTATTTTTCGTCAGCCAAAAGTCGAACTTGTTATTTTTCGTCAGCCAGAAGTCGTACTTGTTACTTTTCGTACAGAATTTTTTTATTGATAGCTTTCGCCAGAAATTTTAAATATGCTAGTTTTCGTATGGTACGACGATATAAAAAATCACATTCATTGTTCATTAATACTAATTGATAACATTTTGCCTTGAAAAATAATTTGTGAAGTATAAGGATTTGTTTCATGAAGATAACCATAAGGTCTGTTCGATAAACGCACTAGAGTACTCTAGTGCAGAAAAAAACGTTCGATGAACATTTTTTTGCACTAAACTGTTCAGAACTCAGTTTTTTGAGTTAGCACCAACTTACACTTTATTGCACTAAACTACACCATCTCCATAGCTAGTGTAAGTTTGTGCAGCATATGAAAACAGCTGTTTTTAATAGTTAAGGCGGCAAAATAATAGAAAACCAGAAGTAAATTTTAAAAATATGGGGTTTTCTTCTCTGTATGGCAGATTATATTCATTGCGTGGTCAAAGTCAAATGGAATTGAAATTGCTCCTAAATTTTTTGAAGGAGTACAAACCGCAATTGAGGAAAAGTTTACGAGTGAAAACAAAGCAAAGAATTTGGCAAGTTATCCGATCAAAAATGGAAAATTTGTGTAAATTTAATAGCTATAAATTTGATCATTGAGAATTGTTTGTTTCCATAAATCAGCTGGTTTGCACTAAACCACCATTTTCGTTCGTTGGAGCCTTTGCACTAAATTGCTCTGACAACTGTCAGATGTTGTTCTGCCCTACACTGTTCTACACTTTCAGTGCACTCACCGAACAGACCTATTTATTTTTCTACTGAAAGGTCAGAACGCGTCGATTGGTACCTCTTTTAACTATTTTAGAGCAAATTTTAAGGTTACACCTTCTAGAAAATTATCGCTTTCGATACCGATACTTTGAGTATCGAGTAGTTTAGTTTCGATATTATCGGGTTCGCGATTCTTTTTAACCGATATTTTAAATGAGTACCAGATCGATGCTTTTGATTCGATATCGTGTCCCTATACCTAGCTATCGAAATTTTTTCGAAATTCTTAGTTTTTGCCGATTTCTTCACGATTGGTCAAACCGATTTTGCTAAAATTTGATATACATATATATAAAAGATGATATCTTCTACCAAACTGCATTTCTTATTTTTGCAAATCAGCTGCATGAAATCTTTTCTATCTTGGATGATAGTCCTTGCACTAAGCCAAGTAATTTTTTTTTTCCGCTGCTACGGGATGAAGAAAATGACCATGGTCAAAAAAAAAACTTTCTCTCATTTTTCGATTTTTTTCTCTGGTAATTTTGATCATGGCGTGACAGCGGTATAAAGGCCCTCGGCAACTTATAATCTGGATTGATAGGAATTACATATGTGTGAGTGTCGGGTGATTGACGCAAATATCAAAATATATATAACTAAACTAAAAAAACACCTTACTCAGATTATTGAAAAGTGGGAATGATTCGGCGCTAAAGAAATATTTTCATTGCTTTGATGTACAATTTTCTTCAAATCAAGGAATAAAAACCATGTTTTAAAGAAAATTGTATTCAAAACAATGAAAATATTTCTTTAGCGCCGAATCATTCCCATTTTTGTCCATAATCTGAGTAATTTTTTTTATTGTAATTTTTAATTAAAAATATAAGAAATTTTGCGTTTTCTTTTATTTTAATTTGGTTTATATTTTTTAGTAGTACCTACCTGTATCAATGTGAAGTTCTCTAATTTACAAAAAATTTTTAAACAAGAAGAAATTCTGTGTTAATTTTTGAAATAAAGTACGAAATCACGCAGACTGGTTTCTTATTTTGGCCGGAACTACTTTCGAGTTATGCATGCTTTAATTCATTATTCGTAGTACTCAGTAAGTAACAAAAATAAACATTTCATAAAAAAATAACAAGTCTGTAAAAAATGTAAGTAACTTCCTCTCCCTTAAAGTGCCCAAAAATTTTTTTTTGCTAATAGTTACTAATGGAATGCCCAGCAACATCATATAAAAGCGCCATCTGACCGCGGTCCAAAACATAAAAATTGCGAATAATGTTTGGAAAAAAAAATTATTTGCAAAAATAAGAAATGCAGTTTGGTAGAAGATATCATCTTTTATATACATACATATATATCAAAATTTAGCAATATCGGTTTGACCAATCGTGAAGAAATCGGCAAAAACTAAGAATTTCGAAAAAATTTTGATAGCTATAACTTTGAAAATAGTTGGAATTTCGAAAAATTGTTAAATACGTATTTTTGTTTAAGCGCTGTGGGCCATACTACCCACTTTCATTAAAATACATGGCCGTCGAAAAAATTTTAGGTGCCTCAGTTCAAAAAATTCAACTCATAAGAAGTATTGTCGATTTTGCTTATTTGTGACTTGGTTTCATCAAATACGGAGATCAGGCGCGGATCCAGGATTTCGGCAAGGGGGGGTTTTGAAAATTTCTTTTTTTGGAAGATGTTTTTTAAGGGCAGACGCTGCACATAGGTAGATTTTACGAATTTATGCGGCCAAAATTGAAAATTTTAAAATTGGTGCAAATACAAAATCCAAAATCGCTCTACGTTTATAATAGACCGGGCGATAATAAACCGGTCTTCTCGGCTTTTATAGACAACGGGGTTGTCCCTGCCGCTAGTCGAAACTTATTATTCTCCCAATTTTTCGATTTTTTTTTACGTATTTTAAGTAACCCATTTTTAAACGTCAATATTTTCAGTTTTAAGACAGTTATCAAAGTAAACATCATGGCTTCGGGTGCTTCAGGTAAATATCATTATTTATTGAAGAAATCGTCAACCTAGCATAATAAAAGACCCACCATTTTGATGCTTTTAAGCATGTCGGCCTTTCTTGAAAAAATATTGTTAATTTTTTAATTCAAAAGCAATTTAGTTATATTATCGCCTCCAATCGATTACCCGTAAATTTCTCTACGGAAAAATGCAAAGCCAGAAATTATCAACAATGGATTAAAAATTGGCCTATTTGGAAAATTACCTGCTTTCGTATTTTTAGTGTTTCCAATTTTTTAAAGTCAAGGAAATACTACTTATCATAAAAAGGGGCTAGGAATCCTAAAGCTACATTTTTTAGAAGAGTTTTGAGTATGCAATTTTGCAGCTCATTCAATTTTAATATAACAATATGCAACATTCAACTTTTTGAAAATTTTCATTGGCTTTTCGGAAATTTTAATTGGAACGGTCTCACCCTACACCCTACAGAAAAAAACTTCTAAAATTGGCGGAATTTTTCACAGCATTGAGAATTTCACTTTTTACACTAAAATGGGTTGGCTACATAACAGTACTCTTAGAAATCTCCTCAAAATCTGCTATAAATTATGGCCTTGCTTTGAAATTTTTAATCCACTTTCAGAAATTTCTACGATTTTTCAGATTTTTTCTATAAGCTCAGAAATCCTGCTTAAAACGATTTTTATTGAAAAATTTTCTATATTTTGAAACTAAAATAAGAAAGTAAAATTTTCGACAGAACTCTTTGAAATAAATTTAAAAACTTTGGCGAATGATTTTTTTTTGAGTCACTGTATATATTTTTCAATAAAATCGACTTTTAACTCAAATTATTAAAATTTTGCATTAAACAAGCAATTTGGAATAGATGTAGACAATAAAATATTTTTGGCCGCATAACACTTGAAAATCTACCTATGTGCGCTGGTGAAAATATGGACCTACTATTATTATTCTATATACTAGTTGCGCCATTTCCCGCACATTAAACACAACAAAATCAAAACCCTCCAAATTAACAATATGTATGTCATCACATAAAGTGCAGGAGATTTCAATTGAAGTTCTAAATAACATGTATAACGTATGTATGTATATTTTTGCATTGGTACGTGCGAATGAGTATCGTATGGTATTGGTGGCAAATTGATCATCAATTTCACTTACCCTTGCATTTAAAGCCAAAATAAATAAGAATATATGTATGTAGTACTTTTTGGTTATATTTATATTTTTAATAGAATTTTTCTTGTTCTTGTTTTTATATACTCAAATTTTTAAAAGATTAATTTAAACAAGAATTGCGAAATCCCTCTGAAAAAGGCAATTTCTCCAACGATTCAGACATTTCTGACCAAATTAATTCTGTACAATCCCGATAAAAATAGGGATAAGAAAAAAAAGAAAATAAATTTGCGATTTGGCAATTTGCGAATAGCATTTGACAAATTTGATTTTATGCACGTGCGTCCAAAGGTACCTACATGAACTTTTTTCGCATGTAAGTACATATTTTGGATGTTATGGGTCCAACCATTGCTTTTGGAATGATAGTTTTCCTTGATCAGTTTGGGAAATTTGGGCACAGAATCCATAAGGGCATTAATTTGGGATCTATGATAAACCACAAGGGGGAGGGTTTGAACCCCCAAACCCCCCGTGGATCCGCCACTGACGGAGATACATACATACATACCTACACACTCCATGTGAATTGTTTGTGTATTCTGTGGTTCTTCTATGCTTTCGTACATACCCTGTGGGGAAAATCTCTAGTTCCCAACTAGGTCGCTTCTAGTGCATTTTTCGCCACTACTAGAGCGGGCTAAATCTCTTTTGCATGTTATCAACTGGCGAATTTAACACGGCGATGTCCTAGGCGGTGTCAACTGTCACTCTCTGCACTACATTTTCGATAGTTCCGAACTAGTACTAAATTCTACAGTTTACACTAGTTCGTTTATTGGCACAATTTCGATATTTCTGAACTCGCTACAAATTCTACAGTTTTACATCTGCCGCTTAAGTGCAGCCTTTGACACACTTCATGCAAGTGGCGCGATGGCCGACTGGCTAACGCATGTGCTTTTCAATCTGAGGGGCGCCGGTTCGAATCCTGTCGGTGTCAAAGTGGATGATAATTTTTTTTTTAATTAATATTTTTTTATTTATTTATTTAATACAAATTTACAATAATATTTAAAAAGTAATAAAATAAAAAAAAATAAAAATAAGCATGAGGGATCGGAAAAGCATAATTAGGGGAACATTTCATTTCATACAAGATGCAAATAGAAAACTCTTTATATAAAATGCTTCACTAAACATCTGAGAATTGCAGAAATATACAAAGCCGACGGCAATTGAACGAACGAAAAATTTTCATAGAATTTTTGTCACTTCGAAATTGCATACAAATCAAAGTGTGTCTTATAATGGTCACTCAATTCACTCCTTCTGAACTGGTGAGGGTCTAACTACAATTGATCTAGTTCCCTCTTGACACCTTTTCGCTAGTTCGGAACTAGAAATTTTGCTCACTAGTTATTGAGTTCCCTGCAGGGTACATACGAAAAAGTGTAAACATGTACATATATATGTATGTACGCATGTGTATACTGGCAAAACTGACGATCAAAGCGGAATAACAAGCCGACAACTTAGCGTTGACGAACGAAGTAACGCATACATGCACAACTCACACCGACGCTACTGCTTCGTCGTTTTTGTTCTAGTAAAAATTATAGCTCGTTTATGCACTAGCATTTAATATAATTCATTTTTGCTCTGGGGTGTACATATGTACTAAAATTAGATCAAGCTCTTTCAGCCCAGCAAACATTCTTGAAATTCTCATAATTTTGGAGTCTGAGTCTGGTATATAATAACAATAATATATTAGCTTTGTTCGCGTACTTTCTCCAACAGCATTTACTCAGCAGCCTCCAACAGCCAGGTGTTGGAGAAAAATGTCACCTATCCTCTCACAAGAGAAAAATATCGTAAGAGGTAAACGAACACAAAATTTGCAGAGTTCAACAGCTTTGGCAAACAGCTGATTTTTATTTACATTCACAAGCCCCAAATTCAAAGGATAAAAAGGATTAAAATTAAAATGATAATAAAATTGGTGGAAATTATTGCTGTTAATTATGTATATATGTACATATAACATAAAAATAATAAAATAAAACATAGTTTTTTGGGTTTCGTTTTGGTCAGTCTTGTCACCTCGCGATAACCTCCTCAATCTAAAAAATCGTTCGCATAGGCTCGCAAAAAGGTTTTTTGAAGTTCGGAAATGCATCCGGAACTCTTTTTTACAATAAATCGGCACCGTTTTGTTCTATATAAATGGTAATGGAGTTACAATTCTGCCTGAAAACAGTGGAGATATATGCACATATGTATGTATCTGCAATACAATTAACTCCATGTTGTTGTTGTTGTAGCCACCAAGACACTCCCCGAAGGTTTTGGGGAGTGTAGGGGATGTGACAGTCCTTTGCCGGATAAATCCGGCACGCTCGGGTACTAGTCCCTTCTGAAACTAGCCCGACTGTCGTGCGAACGATTGTTTCTGGCCATAATCAACCTTCTAGGCCGGTGGATTTTAGTCGCGTCTTACGACAGGCATTCCTTACAACGGGTATATTCTAGACCCCCTAACCCGCTGGGGTTCGCTGTTACTATCTAATAAATAGGATTTCATTGTAATAATTATCACACTAACAATTGCTTTTCTTTGTACCCATGTCCATACTGTTTTCCACCGCAGTATGTCTTCGCGTCTGCTGCCCCGCAGAAGAGATTTCAATTTAATGCACCCGGCCCTGGCAATGCTTTAAAACAATAACCCTCTATGGACCGATCCACAGTACTTTTGAGTAGAACAAACTTTTGCGTTGGCGGCATTTGGCCGCGCTTTAAAAAAAATAGCCCCAGCCAGCAAAATTTCCTTTCTCGAATTTTATATGCGGAGCGATCGGGAGTGTTATAATTAGTAAAATTAACATCCATAGAAGATTTCCCGAAAGTTCCAGTGGTTTGAAAATAAATACGGCGGGCGCATTATACTGAAGCCGACCCAATGCAGAACTACTCTCGGAGGGTGGCCTAGAGTGGCTGCTATTTTTAAAATCCCGATAATTGGGTTTTAGTTAGAATTTTTTGTCTATCCAGGCTCAGTGAAACTTTCAGGAAATATTCTGTAGATGATAATTCATCTTATCTTAACACTTTCAACTATTATTAAATTATAATATTAAAGTTCTCCAGAAATAGAATTCTCCCGGCTGAGGGTTATTTTTGTAAAGCGCGGCTGAAGGCAAAAGGTGTTCTATACAAAACAACTGTGGATTGCTCCATGGATATTAATCCAGAAAGAGAATTCTGCCGGCTGGGGGTAATTTTATTGAAGCGCGGCCAAAAGCCGCCAACGCAGAAAGATGTTCTACACATACATACATTAATTTAACAAGGAATGTCTCCTGAACTATAAGCGTCCGGAGGGTAGTACTTTGTTTTTTGTGATCTGTGAGACCACCCCTACCCTCTGGAAAATTAATTGTTATCGGATCGTGGATCATTATATACAAATTTTCCCTCTATCCAGGCTGGGGATCCAACCCATGACCTCTGGTATGGCAGACTAGCCACTGTCCGCCACACCACAATGGCCACAACACTCCCCACTGCACCACAGCGGCCCGTTAATATATATTCCCGCAAAGGAGATTACAATTTACTAAGGTACATAATATGCATATAAATACTTCGCAAAAAGTATGTAACTTATTTTGCATATTTAGTTTATACATATTTGTTGCCAATTTAGTGTATTTTTCCAATTTTATAATTGATTTGTATATTTTGCAAATCTTGTTACTTGCAAAAATTCAAGTCAGCTGTTGTTTGATCAGCTGTTTTCCTGTTGGAAAATTGCTGTTGGCAAAAATTTGTCCAACAGAATTCAACAGCTTCTCACAAACTGAAATGTCAGTTTTCTCTCTCAGTTGGTTCTCTTCTGTTGGAGATTTGGCGTAAAAAAACGGCGACAAAGTGTTTGTTTTTAAAAGTTTTCGAAAAACATCAAAAAATATCCGTAAACGAACAAAACTAATACAATGGCGCTATTATAACTCTGACGAGTTTTATGGCCGAGCTTCTCTCCCAATTCGAGGTGTGCTCCTTTTTGTTTTTCCTACCAATTGGGTGGACCTACAGTTTTATGCCGGCTCCGAACGGCGAATGTATTTTTTGTGAGAAGCTTTTTCATGGCAGAAATTCACTCGGAGGGTATCCCGCCCACTGCCGAGAGGAGACCGCTGCTCTTAAAAAACCCAATAATTGGATTTTTACTAATTAGAAAAATTTGTTTGGTGTGTGCTCGGACTGGGTTTGAACCCGAGACTTCTGGCATAGCAGGCGAGCACTCTACCCACTGCACCACAGCGGCTTATGTGGTATATAAGCTTAAGAAATGTTTACTGACGCTTATATGAGTCCGAATGTTTGCTGGGATATTAAGCCCTCCTCATTCGGAGTGTGAGAGGAACTCCGTTAAGTCCTGAAGAAAGTTGGGTGGTTAACTGAGCTTACATTTCAACATTTCTAACATTTCTCAAGAGTAGAAATTACCAATAGTCAATTCATTGTTAATTCAACCAACAATAAAACAACAAAAACATTGAAATGCAAAAAGTTCTGAGGTGATGTTGAACTTTTATACATATCGCTAGCTTAGAGTGCAAATTGTGTAAAATATTTTGAATTGTTAACTTTCGATGTGTAAAAGCCGTGTTCAAAAAATTTATATAAGAATAGTATTGTATTAACTAAACAAGGTTTCATTTAATTTGATAAAGGTTTCATTTGAAATGAAAAAAGTTTCTGTTTGTATTTATATGGCCGTTTAATTAATTAATTAAATTCACATGAAAAAAGTTTCATTTGAAATTAAAAAAGTTTCATTTTAAATGAAAAAAGTTTCACTTAATTTGAAAAAGGTTTCACTTGACTTGAAAAAAATTTCACTTGACTTGAAAAAGGTTTCTTTTGACCTGAAAATGCTATATGTCATAACTCAGAAACCATTGAAGATATATCGATGAAATTTGGTACGCGTGATTTACTTACTTAGGCAAATGTTTGGACTAAAAATTGCCAAAATCGGTTGACGACCACGCCCACCTTTATATATGGGTATTATAAAGTGTCCCAATAAAAACATTTTAAGCTATATCTCTGTCAAGATATATCATTGAAATTTTATGGCAGGAGTCCAACTACGGACATAAAGCGAAGAACACAAAAAGTTTGGAAAATGGGCGTGGCACCGCCTCTTTTTAGAAGCAGGAATATACGAGATTTCTGAGCCCATAACTCGACAAATAATTGATATATAATGACGAAACTTGGTGTGTACACTTTTATTACTTGTGGTAATACATGTTGAAAATTTTAGCGAAATCGGTTGACGACCACGCCCACTTTTATATATGGGTATTATAAAGGGCCTAATAAGAACATTTTAAGCGATATCTTTGTCAAATATAAAGATAATTCATTGAAATTTTGTGGCATGAGTTCCACAATAGACCAGAAACAAGAAATAGAAAAATTTTGGAAAATGGGCGTGGCACCGCCTCTTTTTATACAAAGGAATATACGAGATTTCTTAGCCTATAACTCGGCAAATAATTGAGATATTATGACGAAACTTGGTGTGTACACTTTTATTACTTGTGGTAATACATGTTGAAAATTTTAGCGAAATCGGTTGACGACCACGCCCACTTTTATATATGGGTATTATAAAGGGCCTAATAAGAACATTTTAAGCGATATCTTTGTCAAATATAAAGATAATTCATTGAAATTTTGTGGCATGAGTTCCACAATAGACCAGAAACAAAAAATAGAAAAATTTTGGAAAATGGGCGTGGCACCGCCTCTTTTTATACAAAGGAATATACGAGATTTCTTAGCCTATAACTCGGCAAATAATTGAGATATTATGACGAAACTTGGTATGTGCACTTTCATTACTTTTGGTAATACATCTTCAAAATTGTAGCGAAATCGGTTGACGACCACGCCCACTTTTATATATGGGTATTATAAAGTGACCTAATAAAAACATTTTAAGCGATATCTCTGTCACATATAAAGATAATTCATTGAAATTTTGTGGCATGAGTTCCACAATAGACCGGAAACAAAAAATAGAAAAATTTTGGAAAATGGGCGTGGCACCGCCTCTTTTTATACAAAGGAATCAACGAGATTCTTAGCCTATAACTCGACAAATAATTTAGATATTACGACGAAACTTGGTTTATACACCTACTTTTTAACAAAGATATTTCTGAAACACCCTTTGGGTATTAGTAACGTGACATCTCTATAAGGAGAAGTCATAAAGGAATGAAATTTTGCACAAAGAATAATATTCATATGCTTATTGGATGACTGATTCAAATGTTTAAAATGGGCGTGGTTACGCCTACTTTATGCAGCACTCGCTTTATATAAAGTAAACCGTGTTTACATCAAACGCAAGCAAACAATGAAAGCATACAGCTGAGTATCTAATGTTCGATTCCACTCGAATTTAGGCTTCCTTACTTGTTTTTATAATATTTTTTTTGCCTGCTTTGAGGCGTAATAAATGGGTTGTGTCCAAACTAAATAAAAAAAAAAACAAAACAGTGCCATCCAAACTAAGGTAAAAAAATAATTTTGTATGAAAAATTTTAATAAATTAAAAAAGGAAAAGGGTTGTGCTTGAACTACAAATGGGATTTGAATCAAATAAAGATAAATTTTAGTAAAAAAATATCATAGAAAACTGTCGATTTTCGACAGTAGCGGGAACTCCTAGTTTTAATAAAAATATCAATGTTAATATGCACCCGCACGCTTTTCCTTAAATACTTATATTTTCGTTCATCAATTTGTTTCTAATTAAATTATTTCTCAATTTTTAGTACGATTTTTAAGATTAAAGCGTGTTTTTTAGTTTTTTTAAGCTATTTTTATTTTTAACTTTTTAGTGAAATTTTTTATTAAAGGATGTTTTATGCGGACGCAAGAATAAGAGTAAAAAGAAGTCTGATGAAGGGATGTGGTGATCTCCGAAATAGATCTACATACATATGTATTTATAACTTCTACCAAAAATATTAATTT
The DNA here is from genome assembly GCA_960531455.1 of Urophora cardui. Lineage (NCBI taxonomy): Eukaryota > Metazoa > Arthropoda > Insecta > Diptera > Tephritidae > Urophora > Urophora cardui. Next base: position 61,314,948 of record OY482670.1, on the reverse strand, counting down.
TTCACATACATTTCTTCTTTATAAAAAAAAACCATTGGTCACGAGAGCTCAAAAATGAAGCCTAAACGAAATAAAAGCGTGTTAAAAATAGTAAACAACTAGCAAATACCCGTCCCACTTCGCTGCGACAAATCACACTATGCCACTCCCTTCCCTATCGGTCTCCCCACCAGTCAGCATTTCCCGTTCCCCTATCTCTTCCTCCTCTTATACTACTCTCTCTCCCCCCCCCCCCCCCCCCCCCGCCTCACGTTCCTTATCAACAACTTTCCATGGCCATCCGGTGCACATCATGATTACTAATATATTTTGGATAACCGCCTGGAAAATTGGAATGGAATGAACTCTCTACTGAAGCTCTGATTGATACCTTTAATTTGATACAAACAATGCCCAAAAATATTTCCGGGGCTATTTAGGCCCATGTTTCGGCCTCAATCCCGAGAACCGATTGAGATATCCGTATAGTGTAAAATATATATGGATACCCTGATCAGTACCTTTAATTTGATACCAATATTGCGAAAAATTATTTGGGGTCATCCGGGTCCACGTTTTGGTCTCTATCTAGAGAACCGACTGGAAAATTGGAATGGAATGAACTCCCTATTGAAGCTCTGCTTGATACATTTAAGTTGATACCAAAAACGTTCAAAAATATTTCGGGGGCTATTTAGGTGCATGTTTCGGCCTTAATCCCGCGAACCGATTGAGATACCCGTATAGTGTAAAATATATATGGATACCCTGATCAGTACCTTTAAGTTGATACCAATATTGCGAAAAAATATTTGAGGTCATCCGGGTCCACGTTTTGGTCTCTATCTAGAGAACCGACTGGAAAATTGGAATGGAATGAACTCCCTATTGAAGCTCTGATTGATACCTTTAATTTGATACCAATATTGCGAAAAAATATTTGGGGCCATCCGGGTCCACGTTTTGGTCTCTATTTGGAGCACCAACGGGAAAATTGGAATGGAATGAACTCTCTATTGAAGCTCTGATTGATATCTTTAATTTGATACCAATAACGGTCAAAAATATTTCGGGGGCCATTTATGTAGGTCCATGTTTCGGCCTCAATCCCGGGAACCGATTGAGATATCCGTATAGTGTAAAATACATATGGATACCCAGATCAGCACCTTTAATTTGATACCAATATTGCGAAAAATTATTTGGGGTCATCCGGGTCCACGTTTTGGTCTCTATCTAGAGAACCGACTGGAAAATTGGAATGGAATGAACTCCCTATTGAAGCTCTGATTGATACCTTTAATTTGATAGCAATATTGCGAAAAATATTTGGGGCCATCCGGGTCCTCGTTTTGGTCTCTATTTGGAGCACCAACTGGAAAATTGGAATGGAATGAACTCTCTATTGAAGCTCTGATTGATACCTTTAATTTGATACCAATAACGGTCAAAAATATTTTGGGGGCTATTTAGGTCCATGTTTCGGCCTCAATCCCGGGAACCGATTGAGATATCCGTATAGTGTAAAATATATATGGATACCCTGATAAGCACCTTTAATTTGATACCAATATTGCGAAAAAATATTTGGGGTCATCCGGGTCCACGTTTTGGTCTCTATCTAGAGAACCGACTGGAAAATTGGAATGGAATGAACTCCCTATTGAAGTTCTGATTGATACCTTTAATTTGATACCAATATTGCGAAAAAATATTTGGGGCCATCCGGGTCCTCGTTTTGGTCTCTATTTGGAGCACCAACTGGAAAATTGGAATGGAATGAACTCTCTATTGAAGCTCTGATTGATACCTTTAATTTGATACCAATAACGGTCAAAAATATTTCGGGGGCTATTTAGGTCCATGTTTCGGCCTCAATCCCGGGAACCGATTGAGATATCCGTATAGTGTAAAATATATATGGATACCCTGATCAGCACCTTTAATTTGATACCAATATTGCGAAAAAATATTTGGGGTCATCCGGGTCCACGTTTTGGTCTCTATCCAGAGAACCGACTGTAAAATTGGAATGGAATGAACTCCCTGTATGAGTTCTGATTGATACCTTTAATTTGATACCAATATTGCGAAAAAATATTTGGGGCCATCCGGGTCCTCGTTTTGGTATCTATTTGGAGCACCAACTGGAAAATTGGAATGGAATGAACTCTCTATTGAAGCTCTGATTGATACCTTTAATTTGATACCAATATTGCAGAAAAATATTTCGGAGGAATCTGGGTCCATATTTTGGCCTATATCTCGGGAAGGGGTTGAGATACCAGAATTAAATGTGGTCATAATTTCATCCTAATACCAGGTGATTATTGTGTCAAAATTTGAATGTGATCGGCCCGGTAGTTTCGGCGTCCATAGGGAACAAACATACAAACAAACAAACAAATAAACAAACTTTCAGCCTTATATATACAGACTTCTTGAGAAAATAAAAATTGCCAAACACATGTGAAAGTTACCAAGAAACCAACAGCGAAAAAATAACCTATTTTGGTAATTACCAAGATCGGCAACCGTGCTATAATTGCTATAACTTATAGCCTATAAATAGAATTTGAACAAAGAAAAACAAAAAACCAGTTCATGCTTTGCATACGTATGTATGTATGTACATGCGGTTGTTTTTATTGCAAACACAACAACAACAAAACAGAAAGCTTATTTCTTATTGGCTTGCATACGGGAGTGAATTGAATGAAATTCATAGAGGCTATTTTGAAGAGAGGTATCTTAAAAGCCTCAATGAAGCATAGAATATAATGTTGAATATCCACTATATGATGTCGGTGGGCTGAATCTCATGTTGATGTCAGGTTTCGAATCCGGAGGAAAATAGAAATAATAGAAGAGAGAACACAATAAAAGTAAAGTGAATGTTTCAAAAAAATAATGATTGAGTTAAACGTAAACGTTGGAACTTTTAGGATGGGATGAAGTTACATACATACATACATACATACATACATACATACATACATACATACAGGTGAAGCTAATAAAAGCGTGTTAAAAATATTTTTGCATCCTGGAGTAGCTAAACTACTAGAAAACTGTCGATTTTCGACAGTAGCGGGAAATCCTAGTAGTTTTTATTGTATTATTCTTGCAGAATATGACCATTTTTATAAAATCTTAACCAAGAATACAATGAAGTTATTCGTTGCCACTGCCACAGAACCAAAGAACGTATCTATATTATTAATACGCTAACATAAATTTTGTTCCATCTTCTCCGTCGAAACTACTGAACCGATTTTAAAACTAAGCACAACATTAGAAAGATATTGCTCTCAAATAGAACTGCGACAATTTTCATGAAAATTGGTTTGAAAATACGTCGACAATCGTCGTTGGAAAATTGCCGTGTGGTTGTTGTTGCATGCTTTTGCACACAACAGAGCTGTCTGAATGCGCAAGCATATGTAGCTGACTTTGTGCGTTTTCACCAAACTACACCATGCAATTCTGAACATGTTTGGCTGGCTGTGGTGTGTAGTTTCAAAGAAGTAGAAACGTAAAAAGGTAGCAAAATTACTACAACAAAAACATAATGGCAAGGAATAAGTAGGATAAGAAATAATATATAAAGAAAGTAGAAATAGAATGAGACAATTATGTACATATATTGTACATATGCATGTATGTAGTTAGAAGAACCCTTCAAAAATTTGAGGACCAGGTAGTCCAATGGGACGGGGCTATAAAGTAGGTCTGAAGGAACGTGGTTACGGACTTGGTTACATGTTATGCTGCATCGGACCACATCGAATGTAAATTGTCGTTCGCCGCCAACTAATTCGTGGTTGGTCGGCAATTTGGCTCGGTCTAGGGTATTGGGATGTAGTTTAAAACGTGGTCCACTGTAAGCATACTAGTCTATGGCCTAAATGGGGTGGTTTTTTATATAGTCCTTTGTTATGCAGCGGTGAAGCAGGGGTGGTCATGTCCAATGACATCGCAATGTTAATGTAACCATATTTTTTCATATATTTGGACCACCTCTGTAACTAGGAACTGTCACAACGTAACCTGGTCCTGTACTAGCATATTACGTGGTCCCACTTTTTGCAGGGAATTCGTAGACGAGTAACAACAACAGCACCACACCAAATATAACAGCAACAACAACATCTACAAACAAAAACAATATCTACAAACAACAACAACATATTAGCAGTGACAATGAGAAGAAGCACTATAACAAAAAGAAATAGACGGAATAAGTAGAATAAAAAAGAAAAAGTAGGAGAGAAAGGGGGAAAAAGAACGTCAAGAAATAGAAAGAACCAATTAGGAAGACTAGAAACAACGATAACAACAATAGTAAGAATTTTTACCCTTATTTTAAGAAAATTCATTTAAGTAGAGGAATTAAGAAGAAAAGTAGCAACGACAACAACAACAATACGGGTTTTTACAGTTATTTTAAGAAAGTTCATTGAGGTATCTTCTATTCTTCTATATTATTAAAACGCTAACATAAATTTTGTTCCATCTTCTCCTTCGAAACTACTGAACCGATTTTAAAATTAAGAACATCATTAGAAAGGTATTGCTCTCAAATAGAACTGCGCCAATTTTCATGCTTTTGAGCACAACAGATGCGCATTCATAGGTGATTTTGTGCATATTCACCAAACTTACCATGCAATTGTGAACATGTTTGGCTGGTGTGTAGTTTCAAAGAAGTAGAAACATAAAAAAGTAGCAAAAGCACCACAACAAAAACACAAAGTCAAGTAATAAGAAGGATAAGAAAGAATATGTAGGAAAGAAATTGAGGAAAGAAAAGAGCAGAAATAGAGAGATAGAAGTACATATGTAGGAGAATTGTGAAGACGAGTAACGACAACAACACAAACAACAACAACAAAATAGTAGGAGTGACATTAGCAACAAAAGGAGCAGCATCAACAGGAACAACAATAAAATAGTAACAGTGACACTAACAACAAACAATTATACAAAAACTATAGTTGCACCTTAGTCGTAAGAAAACATCTAGAAAACTGTCGAATTTCGACAGTAGGCAGCACTCTAGTATATATTATTGTACAATATACGTTCTTTGGTTCACTCTTGCGCACTCATTGTGCTGATAGTTTTATTTGTGGGGAGTTTATTCGCGAATTTATTCAGTTGCATATGCAATACACCGATTCCATCGATGCACCAATTCCATACAACCGCTAAATATTTTCAAAATTTTCTTATCGAATTTTAATTTAGAAATTAAAAAAAAAATAGCAAAAATTTATTTAAAGAACTTTCAAAGTGACATTGCTGGGAATCGAACCCACGACCTCTAGCAGGGCCGTGCGCACGGGGGGGGGGGGTTAAAACCCCCCCCATGACCAAATCTAAGTTGCAATGATTTTGCAAAAATTTTCAAAATACAGTTTATAAATTTTATAATTATAATTTTACGGAAGAAGAATTGGTAAAAGTTGCAAAAAATAAGGTTGGCCAATACATAGGTTCGGCACTTTGAATTGCACTTGGAGCTTTCCGAAATTACAAAATTGTGTAGCATATGTTCGTTTGGCATTTTTAAAAAAATTGTACTGATAACAAAAAATGTTCATTTTGTGAAAACAGTGAGCAGTTTCAATTAACAAGTACTGTAAACAGTACACGGAAAGAAATTTGTATACTTGAATCAAGAAAAATGCTTTCTTGAACTCAATTTAGAAATTTTTTTGGGGAAATAAGAAAAATTGACTTAATTATTACTGGAAATAAGAAATTGAGTTTTCCAAAAATGAGACAATTATTTTCTTATTCAAGAACACTAATAAAATCTATAGAAAAAAAATGTTGAAAAAAAATGTTTAAATAAATAAGGGCCGATTTCATAATCAAATTAAAAGTTCCTTTAAATTCTAAAGGAGCCTTTAATTTTCTGATCGATTTCATAAAGTCTTTTTGAAGATAAAAGTTCATTTAAAATTAAATACCCAAAAACGGGCATTTAAGTTATTTAAAGGTTCCTTTTGCCAGAAAAAAATTTCATTTCTGTAATGTGTCAAAATCAAATATCAAAAATTTATTAAAATTTTTGAACCGATTTTGTTTGTTGTTTTGTTTGTTGAGTCGTATAATGCAATATTCATCTTCTTCTCTTTTGTGATGTTGGATGACCGCTTCCTATATTTTCTGCGCTGGGTTTCCAAATTATGAAGAAAATCTTTTTGCTAATATGAAGAAGAATTTAAGAAAATTGTGTTTCGACGAATTGGAACAACAAAATACAGCGAAAAAAAAAATGTAAAATGAATAAGAAAACGTTTTCTTGAGCGAAGTAAAATTTTTCTTGCTGAATTTGCATTTCCAAAGTTACATGTATTTTTTTTCATTTGCCATCCGCTTTGCATATTTCTGAATATTTTTGCAATTCTCAGATTGTTAGTGAAGCATTTGGTATAAGGAGTTCACTATTTGCATCTTCATTTATATTAAATAAAATGTTGTCATTTCAATAAACAAGTCCTAGGAAAATACTAGTTGGCTAATTATGGTTTTCTAATCCCTCATGATTAGTTTTCATTTTACTTATTTTTTACGTTTTTAATATTTTTAGAAAATATTTGCTTAATTTAATATTTTCTTATGCCTCAGACACACATGTGGTATGAATATTAGAATATCAATATTATGATTTGGCTATGCTATGAAAATTTTCAATTAAACTACAATATGAGGGTGACACATATGTGGTATAGATCGAAATATTATTACTATACTACGATGTGTGTCTCTCGCATTACTTACTTAAGCTCGTATAAGAAAAGTTTTACTTGCAACAAAAAAATAATTTCTTAATTTATTTCAAAAAACAAGAAAAAAACACTTACCCTAAGTAAATTATTTCTTATTTATTTAAAATCCAATTTTACTTGAAGCAAGAAAATGTTTCCTTATTTATTTAAAATCCAATTTTCTTGGATTTTCTTGATATTAAGAAATTATTTTCTAAGTTCAAAATCAAGTCTAATTTTTCTTTCCGTGTACTATTCAGGACCTGGTTAACTAGGTTTTGATGAATCAGAATGAGTTTCAGAAAAGTTAAAGAACATTTAAATTTATGGTGTATGGGTCTGGATATCTGTTTCAGCAAATATGTTTATCTTAGCGAAAAATGTATGCGAATGCAAACCAAAATTAAAAACCCCCCCCAAGGCTAATTCCTGCGCACGGCCCTGACCTCTAGCATTTTCTACACTAAAAATGATTAAATAAGATGTTGGTGTCTACACAACAAAGCACTAATTAGATGAAACTGGTAAGTGTTTTTATTGTTTCTAATCGAATTTTAAATTTTAATTAAATGTAATTACGAAATTTTAAAAATATAAAAATATGTTGTCAATAAAAAAATTTCTTTTCCATTTATTGATGACCAACCATCATAAGTTTCCGAACTTATACATACACTAGCAAATACCCGTTGCTTCGCAAAGACGAATAATAGTTAATCTAAGTTACGTCAAGGCTAGTCAAGTGAAGGCAAGTCAAGTCAAGTTGAGTTAAGTTAAGTTATTCCGGGGTTATCTGGGTCCACATGATGACCCGGTCTACGTATCACTATGAAAATAGCTCCGCATTTTGACCCATATCTGGGGACCCGGCCTATGAATTACAATTAAAAGAGTTTTGTGTTGAAGTTCTGATCAAGGCCTTTCGTTCTAAAACCAATATCGTTCAGAAACATTCCGGGTCCTCGTTTTGACCCATATCTGGAGACCCGGGATAGGAATCGTTATGAATAGAGATCCTTGTAAAAGCCCTGTTCAAAACCTTTCATTTGATACCAATATTGATCAGAAACATTCTGGGTTAATCCGGGGTCACATTTTGACCCATATTTGGGGGCCCGGCCTAGGCATATCAAATAAAATAGTTCTATGTCGAAGTCCTCATAAAGGCCTTTCATTTGATACCAATATCGCTCAGAAATATTCAAGGGTCATCCAGATCCACGTTTCAACCGATATGAGGAGACCCGGCATGGAAATCACAATGAAAATAGGTCTGTGTTAAAGCCCTGCTCAATACTTTTAATTTTATACCAATATCGTTCAAAAACATTCCGGAGTCATCCGGGTCCACATTTTAACCCGTAGGTGTCTGCGGAGGATATCTAGGCATCACAATAACAATTCTATGTTGAAGTCCTGCTCAACACCTTTCATTTGATACCACCTCCGATGCGCTGCCTGGCATGACTGCGACGCCTCCACTGAACACGGTAATTGACCAAACGAATCTGTCTATGCTTGCGCTTTTTTGAGTTTTTCGGAATTTAAAACCAGGAAAAAGGTATTAAAGCATCAGAAATACGCAAAAAAAAGTACATGGTTGTCGAGAATTTACAATTTATGACATTTAAAAAAAAGACTTATGAAAATCGGTCCAGTACTTTTTGCGTTATCGCGTTACATACATTTTCCATATAATCAATTTTATATAACTAGTAAACCCGGCCACGCGATGCTGTGGCTTTCAATTACACTGTGCGACAATTTGAGGGTGGAAGACCACTTATTGCCACATTTTAAAATTTTTTGATATACCTTCATAGCTACTGGTTATTTTTATTTTCTGTGGACCTAGATTTTTTATACATAGATTTTGACCAAGGAGACCCATAGTGAAGTTTTGTGCCGAATATTTTTCTAGACTATGGTAACCTTAAAGCGACCTACAAAAGGTCATTTGGCGCGCTCCTCCTTTTCTTTCTTTTCTTTTCTCTTCCCCTTTCCCCTTTATTTGCGCTTTCTTTTCCCTTTATCCATTTTATTTTTCATATTTCCTCTTTCGCTTCCTGTCCTTCGCCATATCCGTCCCTTTCATTTTCCTCTTCCCTTTCCTTTTATTACCCATCTTCAGTGCTAGGCTTTGCATGACACTTCAAATTTAAAGATAAGATAAACTGTAGGGTAAAAATGGATTTTTGAACAGGTGGCACCCTTTTTGTAAAAATTTTGATAAATTACTCATTTCCATGCCAAGTCCCTTCATATGACACCTCAAATTTAAAAATCAAACAAACTATAGCGTAAAACTGAATTTTTTGAACAGGTGGCAACCCTTTTTGTAAAATTTTTATTAAATTACTTAATATCAGGTCAAGCCCTTTCATATGGTGCCAAAAATTTTAAAATCAAACAAACTATACAGTAAAATTAAATTTTCAAACATCTGGCAACCCTTTTCAAAAAAATTAAACCTTCCTGCACATCTACAGGTCAAGCCCTTCCATCTGACACCACATTTTCGAAAATCGGTATAACGGTGTAAAAGTTATGGTGCTTACAAAAAATCGCTTAGCGTAATATATATAAAGATTAGTATAGATAGTATAGAAGTACAGTAGACACTCACAAATTAGAACCACTTTGTTTTTAGGGTGATTCTAATTTCTGAAAAATTCCAATTCCTGGACGTTTTTTTTTATTTCAATAAAACCTTAAAATTTAAGTCAATTTGCATTGAAAAACTAAAGGAAAATTTTATCTTGTTCAATTTTATTCATAACAAGTAAGGAAACCTAAGTTCGAGTGGCATCGAACATTAGATACTCAGCTGTATGCTTTCATTGTTTGTTTGCGTCTGATAGAATCACGGTGTATTTTATATAAAGCCAGTTCTGCATAAAGTGGGCGTAGCCACGCCCATTTTCAACATTTGGTGGTCATAACCGATTTCAATAAATTTTTGCGTGTCTATTGACACAAGTTATAAAAGTGTATAAACCAAGTTTCGTCATAGTAATACACAGTAAAAAATGATAGTTTATTTCTAATGTCATTTGGTACTTAATTTAATCATTCTTGGAATTAAATATAAATTTTAATACCAAAAATTCTTATTTTGAAGCTACACTCAAAAAAAAAATTCTCTCGATCAAAGACATAATTTTCCTTATTTTGAACACGCGTCCCAATACAAAATTTTCTTTGTTTTGTGTAAATTTTCTCAAAAATGTGGAAAAAACATAAAAAAACATTCAAACAAATTCGTTGCCATGGGGATTTGTATGGGAATTTAATTTCTCAAAATTATAGAAATCAAGTCTTCAAAACAAGGAAAGTTGGGAATGGAATGGCGTTTAAAGAATTTTTCATTATTTTAATGTATGAATTTTTTCAAAACAAGTATATGAAACCATGGTAACGCATGTAACAACAATATTTTATAAACCTTTTAACATGTTTTAAGGAAAATTTACTCAAAACAAAGAAAGTAGTGTTCAAAATAGGTAAACAATTTCTTTGACTCCTCCATATATTTTTTTTCTCTCAGTGTATGAGAAGTTTTACAATTTTATTTAAACCAAAATGGTTTAAAAATAAAGTGTTAAAAAGTATTAAAATTCTCTCTTTCTCACTTTTGGTTTGAAATCAAAACCAAAAAAATATTAGAAAAAATTTGTCAAAATATGTAAATATGTATATACAAAATGTTATTAAAGTGAAATGGGTACGATGCAGAAATTAAATTTATTAAAACAAATTTCCCGAAAAGCGAGTTTTTCATGCCTGGTGGAACAATTGTATCAAGTAAGTAATACAGGAGATTAAGTGAATATTTTGAGGGTAAATTTTGTTTTATTTTATTTTTTCAGTCTTGAGGCAACAACATCTCTGCAACACCGCGACGGTGCCGAAATTTCTCTGGCAAAGGCCAGTAGCTTTACCAGTTTTTTTTTACTGACGGTGGTACAACTCGACAAGGGCGCAGCCCATCCTATTATATAGGAATACAAACAATAAAGTCTATGTGATATTTTCTATCGTTGTAATATTGTACATATATAAATATATATGAAATAAAATGAGCATTTCTACATACATGTTTTTGCTTTGGATTTAATACCAAAAAAGTATAGTATTTATTCCAATTTTCGGATAGATATACCATTTCAACTATTTTTAATACCAAAAATATTCTAAAAATAATTAAAATTTGGTTTTGATTTAATTCCAAAAAAGTATTAATTTGACCAAGAATAATTTCTGTCTCTCATATTCTCTTCTTTTTTTTTTAAACCAGAATGGTTTTAATTTTATACTTTTTGGCATTGTTATATATAAATACCAAAATGGTATTAAAATTAAACTAAAATTTTTACTGTGTATCTCAATTATTTGTCGAGTTATGGGCTCCGAAATCTCGTAGATTCCTTTGTCTAAAAAGGGGCGGTGCCACGCCCATTATCCAAAATTTTTAAATTTTTTGTTTCCGGTCTATTGTAGAACTCATGCCACAAAATTTCAATGAATTATCTTTATATTTGACAGATATATCGCTTAAAATGTTTTTATTAGGCCCCTTTATAGTTCCCATATATAAAAGTGGGCGTGGTCGCCAACCGATTTCGGTAAAATTTTGAACGTGTATTACCCCAAGTAATGAAAGTGTATACACCAAGTTTCGTCACAATATATCAATTATTGGTCGAGTTATAGGCTAAGAAATCTCGTATATTCCTGCTTCTAAAAGGAGGCGGTGCCACGCCCATTTTCCAAAATTTTTGTGTTTTTTGTTTTATGTCCATAGTTGGACTCCTGCCATAAAATTTCAATGATATATCTTTATATTTGACAAAGATATCGCTTAAAATGTTTTTATTAGGTCACTTTATAATACCCATATATAAAAGTGGGCGTGGTCGTCAACCGATTTCAACAATTTTTCGTCCAAACATTTGTCTGAGTTAGTAAATCATGCGTACCAAATTTCATTGATATATCTGTTGGGGTTTCTGAGTTATGGCTTATAAAACTTTCAATGTTTGGCCCTTAATAAGTGGGCGTGGCACCGCCCATTTTTCAAAATTTCACCAAATTTCTTCATAAGGGTCTGAGCTCTACACGTGGGTGAAATTTTGTCATCCCAGCTCCATTAGTGACTGATATACCAAATTTCCGATTTTTACTATATAGGGGAGGTGGGCGTGGTCATGGTCCGATTTCGCCCATTTTCAATACCATCCGTTCCTGTCTTGATACCAACTTGCATTCCCAATTTCATCAAAATATTTCAATTTTTGCGCGAGTTATCGTGCGTACAGACGGACAGACGGACGGACATGGCTCAATCGATTTCTCTTTTCACCCTGATCATTTTGATATATATAAGTCTATATCCATCTCGATTATTTCGTTCTATTACAATCCACCGTTAGGAAATCAAAACTATAATACTCTGTGTACTAGTACAGCTGAGTATAAAAACGAAAAAACATAAGGTAACATATACATTAGAGCGGGTCCATTTGTATGGGAGAGAAAAAAGTGAAAAATCGCATACGCGGATAATGTTCTAAGGACTATTCTAACTAACTTTGCCAAAGAAACCATGGGTCTTAAACCAATTCTTAGTCCGCGGGTTCTAAGCCGAAGTTTTTTTGACAGGTAAAAAAAAATTTTGTATTTCGCAGGCAGAAAAAAATGATTCGAACTTCTTACAAAGAAGCCAGGATATACTTTTCCGAAGGATTTTGATGTGCTGAATCCGAATCTGAAGTCAAAATGACCAAATTCGGAATAGGTTTCGAGATATCTTGACCTAAAAATGCAAGTGCAAAAAGTGCAATTTTCTTCAAATTTTGGAGTTAGGGCCAGCCGAAAGTTATGATTTCATTTAAAGTCTACGACCATTATCTTAACAAATAGGTTTTGCACTTTCAAATGCCGTTAACCTTGTTAACGTGTCTTTTTTGGTCTCCGAGATATCGCTGTTTTAAGATCTGCATACTTTTCAGTGTGTACACAATGTATTTTTTTCTTTAAAGTACTTGCATTTCTTTGCTGTCATTTTTAACATGTTGCTGTTTCTTCTACCTTGTCAAACTACGGCTCCACCAATATACCAAACATCCAACAGCTGCACTATTTCTCCACATTCAACGGTTGTGTCGTGCTCACCGGCTCCAACATTTTAGAATACATCCACCAGGTTGCGATAATTCACAGGTTTTCGATTTTGTTGCATTCACCGGTGCCACCAATTGCGATAATTTAATGGTTTTAGATTTTGTTGCATTTACCGATTCCACGAATTATGAGTACTTCCACCAATTGCGATAATTCACCAGTTTCATCATTTTTGTTGCAATCACCGGTTCCACCAAATATGATCACTTCCACCAATAGCGATAATTCACGGGTTCATCGCTTTTGTTGCGTTCTTCGGTTTCACCAATAATGAGAACTTCCACCAAAGCAACAGTCACCGGTTCCACCAATTATGACCAATTCCACCAATAGCGATAATTTACCGGTTTTATCGATTTTGTTGAATTCACCGCTACAACCAATTGCGATAGTTCACCGGTTTCATCGTTTTTTGTTGCAGTCACCAGATCCACCAATTGTGGTCAAGAAACAGCAACATGTTAAACATGACAGCAAAGAAATGCAAGTATTTTAAAGAAAAAAAGTAAGGAAGCCTAAGTTCGAGTGGAATCGAACATTAAATACTCAGCTGTATGCTTTCATTGTTTGTTTGCGTTTGATGGAAACACGGCGTATTTTATATAAAGCGAGTGCCGCATAAAGTGGGCGTAGCCACGCCCATTTTCAACATTTATATCAGTCATCCAACTACGCATTTGAATATTATTCTTTGTGCAAAATTTCATTCCTTTTTGACTTCTCCTTACAGAGATGTTACGTTACAAATTCCCAAAGGGTGTTCCAGAAATATCTTTGTTAAAAAGTAGGCGTGGTCATAACCGATTTCACTAAATTTTTGCGTTTCTATTAACACAAGTTATAAAAGTGTATAAACCAAGTTTCGTTATAATATCTCAATAATTTGTCGAGTTATAGGCTAAGAAATCTCGTATATTCCTTTGTCTAAAAAGAGGTGGTGCTACGCCCATCTTCCAAACTTTTTATATTTTTTGTTTCCGGTCTATTGTGGAACTCATGCCACAAAATTTCTATGAATTATCTCTATATTTGACAAAGATATCGCTTAAAATGTTTTTATTAGGCCACTTTATAATACACATATATAAAAGTGGGCGTCCAAACATTTGCCTAAGTAAGTATATCACGTGTACGGAATTTCATCGATATATCTTCAACGGTTTCTGAGTTATGACTAATAAAACTTTCAATGTTTGCCCCTTAATAAGTGGGCGTGGCACCGCCCATTTTCCAAAATTTTTGTGTTTTTTGTTTTATACCCATAGTTGGACTCATGCGACAAAATTTCAATGATAGATCTTTATATTTGACAGAGATATGGCTTAAAATGTTTTTATTAGGTCACTTTGTAATATACATATATGAAAGTGGGCGTGGCCGTCAACCGATTTTAACTATTTTCCGTCCAAACGTTTGGCTAAGTAAGTAAATCACGCGTACCAAATTTATCGATATATCTTCAATGTTTTCTGAGTTATGACATATAAAACTTTCCATGTTTGACCCTTAATAAGTGGGCGTGGCACCGCCCATTTTCCAAAATTTCATCAAATTTCTTCTTAGGGGCCTGAGCTCAACACGTGGGTAAAATTTCATCGCTCCAGCTATATTAGTGACTGAGATACCAAATTTCCGATTTTTTCTATATAAGAAAAGTGGGCGTGGTCATGGTCCGATTTCGCCCATTTTCAATACCAACCGTCCAGTCTCGATACCAACTTGCATTTCAAATTTCATCAAAATATCTCAATTTTTGAGCGAGTTAGAGTGTTTAAAGACGGACGGACAGACGGACGGACGGACATGGCTCAATCGATTTCTCTTTTCACCCTGATCATTTTGATATATATAAGTCCATATCTATTCTGTTACAATCCACTGTTATGAAATCAAAACTATAATACTCTGTTTTCTAGTACAGCTGAGTATAAAAATACATTGTGTACGCACTGAAAAGTATGCAAATTTTAAAACAGCGATATCTCGGAGACCAAAAAAGACACGTTAACAAGGTCAACGGCATTTGAAAGTGCAAAGCCTGTTTGTTAAGATAATCGTCGTAGACTTTAAATGAAGTCATAACTTTCGGCTGGCCCTAACTCCAAAATTTGAAGAAAATTGCACTTTTTGCACTTGCATTTTTAGGTCAAGATATCTCGAAACCTATTTCGAATTTGGTCATTTTGACTTCAGATTCGGATTCAGCACATCAAAATCCTTCGGAAAAGTATATCCTGGCTTCTTGGTAAGAAGTTCGAATCATTTTTGTCTGCCTACGAAATACAAATTTTTTTTTTACCTGACAAAAAAACTTCGGCTTAAAACCCGCGGACTAAGAATTGGTTTAAGATCCATGGTCTCTTTGGCAAAGTTGCTTAGAATAGTCTATAGAACATTATCCGCGTATGCGATTTTATCGAAAAATAATCGACCCTACCTAATATACATATATGTATTTATGCGCTAAGTCAGAAAAAGGTCCAAAAAACAAAAACTCCAATTATCGAATTCAAACAAAAACTAACAAAAACTGTCCAGATACCGATGAAAATCCAACGGCTACCGAGCGTAATATGAATAAATTGGAGATTCCCTTTTTTATATCTATTTTGCACAGTGGCTCACACAGAAAAATATTTGGGGGGGGGGGGGGGTTTTCAATATCCAATGGAAAATTAAAAAAAAAAATACTCAAAACTCGTCCAGACAATTTTTACTTAAATCTATGTATGTTTGGGTAGGTCCACTACGTATGCACACATTAAACAAAGGCACCTTTTAAAGCTCAATCATTTCATTTTCTCTGTATTTAAACTAAAACTAAAAAGGAAAGGTCACCTGCATTATTGCGTCATGATTGCAACTGAATTCATATTTTTCGTCATGTAGCAGCTACATTGTTTGTAGCTTTGGTGGAACGAATTGGATTATGGTGAATTAAATATTCGTTAAGTCCACATCGTTGCACACTGGTCAGCCCCCATACACAAAAGTAAAAAATGTTGGTGTCTCAAAAAGAAATTTCTGTCATGCATTTCCGTGGGAAATATATTGAATTTTATGGAAAACCTCCTATACGCAATAGACATCATTAAACGTTACTTTGGCTCATTTAAAGTCAACACATTTGAAAAAAAAAAATTTTTTTCTGGAAAAAGTTTGTGTAAATAAGAGTATTATGATTTTTGCGAGATTTCAAGTTTGAGTGCAAAAAAATGCGGATAACTATGGAAACGTAAGAAAAAGGTATGTTTCATGATTTTGCTAAAGAAAACAGTGAGAACAATTTATTTTTAGCAAAATACAAGATGAAGAAATCTTAGTTTTTCTATGAGCGTAATTTGCAAGCATTAGCATTTTCATTTAAACTTTTAACAACTAAGGACCATTCTGGACCAGATCTTATAATCAGATTTGGGTTGTTTCAAGTGTTCTCTTGAGAAGCCTGTTTATACATGTTTCCCCCATTTTTCCCTTTTTCGTAAAATATCATATTAAATGTAGCTAGTCTATAAAAAATATTGTTGCCCAAGATGCTCCTTTTACGTATTTTTGTACATATGTACGTCGACTGTATTCGATAAAACTTTATTTTCGATAAAATCTGAGTAATAGAGTTTTGTCCCACTCTCCATACAATTTTTTTTATCCCGCGAAATATCGCGGAAATATTTTTTTTAATTGTAACTTTGTTATTTGACATCGGATTTTTAAAATTCAAATGTCATTAGTTTAGTCTTTGGAAGCTCTATACATCCTTCTAATGTCCTTTTGACCTATAAAGTCATTTTCACATAGTTAAGTGACCTAACCAAGTTTTTCATCCAAAATATCCTTTTGTTTCACAAGAAAAAAATCGCCAAAAATAAAGTATTCATCGGATCTCTCTGGTATTACGCTTAAACTCTTTGCAATTAAATGGGCAAATTTTTAAAAGAATAAAACTTTCCTGATTTTTACAACTTTTTGTAAAAAACTTACTTTGAAAATCAAAATTTTTTCAAAAATCGCAAAACATGCACACAATTTTAACCAGCTATCGCTCAGCGAGTTTTTATTAGACCACTACAAGTTGTATGTCATTTGAAGCGTATTTTAATTGCCTTTCGAACGAGATACTGCTTGTGTTTACCGCATTTGTAACCCCAGCGAAAATAACCCCAAACCCCCGCCCCCCCCACCCTTGAGTGCGCCAATGATTTTGCAAGAAATCAAAATACGCAATGTATTCAAAAAGTTGATTCTAATTTCTAGAAATTCTAATTACTGCGAGTTCTAATTTATGAGCGTCTACTGTATAGATTAGTATAGATATGTATGTATGTATGTATGTATGTATATATGTAGTAAAGGGTTGCAAGAGTTAACATACGCTATGAATGCACAGCAGAACTCATTCATCGTTCTCTTAACTCGTGTTCAGCGGCGACGATGTGTGCGAATAAATAGACTACAAACAGAAAGACGATGTTGTGTGTTATTGTTATTCGCTGGCGCCGAACTCAATTCATTCGTCGCATACATAAACACGACTCGCAATAACACCATAAACCAGACATGAATGCAAGGCGTTAACTGTTCACTTAAAACTTGAACAGCGAGTTATAATCACTCTATGTTATGTGAACTCAAAGTTTGGGTGCATTCATTGGGTGTATTCATTTTTTTCAGCTAGGCAGACAAAGAAAAATGCAGGGTTTTTCCGCCTGTATGTTTGCTTGTACTGTACCGGCCGTGGATGATTGACCGATTGTTATGTCTTTATGAATGTATATGCATACATATGTATGTATGTATGTAAATGCATATACGTATATGTATAAAGTTAGCAAACATTTAAATATTTCGTTGTTGGGGTAAGTGGAAACAAATTCAACAACTATTTACAGCGAAGGTTGAGTGTATAGCTATTTCACGAAAAACCATTTTCGATCATCAGCACTCTTTTCGGAATTGGATGCACCGGGGATTGAACCCGAGTCCATTCCATCTTCAGCCGCAATGACCCAACGGATAAACACACTCGGCCATTGAGACTCTGTGCAAGCTGTTGGATTTTCCCACTTTTGCCATTTTCATTTTCAACATTAACGTTAGTGTGTATATGCTTTTGCATACATTCTACCCAAACAAGCTGAATTTTTGTTGGCAGTTCGCAATGAACATTTGTTGTTGGTATATATATATATTTTTTTTTTAATATACCAACAACGTTAACAATTTTACTTGAAAGAGTTTTTTAGTGCTTAGCACGAAATTTTTATTTTTAATTAAATTTTTAATTGTTGGGGTAAGTGGAAAAAAATTCAACAACTATTTACAGCGAAGGTTGAGTGTATAGCTATTTCACGAAAAACCATTTTCGATCATCAGCACTCTTTTCGGAAGTGGAACCACTTACCCCAATTAAACATAAAAAATTCGTGCTAAGCACTAAAAAACTCTTTCAAGTAAAATTGTTTGTGTGTATCACCAACGCCGTCGGCGGCACCGAAATGCCGAAAGCCACGGTGCCGAACTCATCGAAAATGGCATCAGCAACCCCGACGGTTCGAAGTTCAATGTAGCCAAATATGTGAACTGTGTTTGAATCAGTGTTGCCAAGTACTGATGCGAAATTCAAGACAGGTAGGGGCAGCGGCGAATTCAGAAACTACTTTTTTTATTTAGAAAGGCACAGTGTAATGTCAAAATCAAAGCAAATTCACACTATGGCCCACAGGAATGGGCGAGTCCCAAGCAAATACAGATTTTAACCAAGACGAAACATTATTTTGACATTAAACTATACCAATTACAATATTAAAGTTCTGAATTCACGTATGCGCCTACTTTTCTAAATCTGGCTGGCGGAATTGAGCGGGATTTTCTGACGTTCCTTATCTTTTTGATAAAAGCAAATACATCGTCAGTTTATTTTACTAAAAACTATTTATTATAGTGGCCGCTGTGGTGCAGTGGGTAGAGTGCTCGCCTGCTATGCCAGAGGTCTCGGGTTCAAACCACGGTCCGAGCCAAACAAATTTTTCTAATTAGTAAAAATCCAATTATTGGGTTTTTTAAGAGCAGCGGTCACCTCTCGGCAGTGGGCGGCATACCCTCCGAGAGTATTTCTGCCATGAAAAAGCTTCTCACAAAAAATGCATTCGCCGTTCGGAGCCGGCATAAAACTGTAGGTCCACCCAATTAGTAGGAAAAACAAAAAGGAGCACACCTCGAATTGGGAGAGAGGCTCGGCCATAAAACTCGTCAGAGTTATAATAGCGCCATTGTATTATTATTATTATTTATTTAAATAATAAAATAATGAATTCTATTGTGATAGCAGCTATATTAGTGGAGGAAGAAGAGCAAAGGATTAAGGGATCATAGCAATCCTTTTACTTTAAGTAAACAAGCGTAAATTTAATTAGAGGCTGAAAATAAAAATAATAGTCTTAACTTTGCGTGAAAGAAACCTTTACCTTGTCCTTTTTTCTGTTTTTCATAGAATTATTTTGAACTACATAAAAGCAAAATGTATACAAAAACAAGGGAAAATTTCAATAACAATGTACCCGGCACCGGAATTTTTCGTTTATTTTTTTTGGCGATAGATCACTAAAATGCAAACGAAATCTTGCGGAAACTTATAATTCATTAATATCACAATATTTTTGCATAGAGCACCCTTATGCACTGCGGCGCGCTTTGAAAAGTAGCCCTCAGCCGACAGAACTACCTTTCTGGAGTTAGATCTGGAGAGATTTACAGTAATTTTGCGTAGTCGGGAGTGTTATAACTAGTAAAATTATCATTCGCAGAAATTTTCCTGAAGGATTCATTGAAACATTCTTAGTGGTTTGGGCGCATTATACTGAAGCCGACCTTCCACCACCTGCAATATTTGTTTGAACGCGTCTTTATTGAGACGAAAGTCTGGTAAATTGTTGGTAATACACATTCATACATAATTCGTTAGTTGCTTTTTTATAGTAGTCAAACAATAATTACACTGGATCACAAAATGAAATTTTTTGTCTGTACTTTGGACGTGACTATCCTATCTATATGTAAAATCGGTCGCTGATTCCGAAAATCGGGTTCATTTTTAATTCTATGGGAAGGTTTTTGAGATATCGGAAATTTACCGTTATTTGGCCAATGGGTACACTTAATCCAGTATAACTCTTTAACACAGTGAGTTATATTCCTTAGGGTGACACCAAACGAAAGAAAATTAAATTTCCTTTTCATGGCTCCTATAACATTTTTCTCTAACTCTTACAGTTTCTGAAATATTGACGATTAAATTTTAATTTTTTCGATTTTTTACGATTTTTTGAAGAAAAAATTGACTTTGTCAGACAATATCTTTAAAACCAATGTCTTCACCTTCGGTTTTAATCTTTTACGTGAAGCTCCATTCCATTAGCAAAAAAATAAGCTATCAACGAAGAAAATCCATGGTAAAATGGAAAAGTTATAGGCGATCAAGTAAATACAGCCAAGTCGCACAATGCCTCTACACGGGTATATTTTATGCATGTTATACCCGTAAATGGGCTTGTATCTACTGCGCTGCCAATGTGCTGCTACTGCAGATGTGTAGGTATTGGTACAATATGCATAGAATGTACGCGTGCAGAGGCATTGCGCGACCTGGCTGTATTTACTTGATCGCCTATAACTTTTCCATTTTACAATGGATTTTCATCGTTGATAGCTTATTTTTTTGGTAATAGAATAGAGCTTCATGAAAAGGAGTAAAACCGAAGGTAAAAGTATTGGTTTTAAAGATATTGCCTGACAAAGTCAATTTTTTCTTCAAAAAATCGTAAAAAATCGAAAAAATTTCAATTGTCAATATTTCAGAAACTATAAGAGTTAGAGAAAAATGTTATAGGAGCCGTGAAAAGGAAATTTAATTTTCTTTCGTTTGGTGTCACCCTAAGGAATATAACTCACTGTGTTAAAGAGATATACAGGATTAAGTGGACACATTGGCCAAATAACGGTAAATTGCCGATATCTCAAAAACCTTCCCATAGAATTAAAAATGAACCCGATTTTCGGAATCAGCGACCGATTTTACATATAGAAAGGATGGTTGCGTTCAGAGTATTTTTTGGCTGTAGAGCAGTGTTATCAACTTCAGAAAATGCATTATTATTCTTTGGTGAAAATATATTTTAATTTCCAAAACCTACATACACACGTATTTATTATCATTGTTTCACAATTTTTTCTCTGAAGTTTTTCTTTGCATATAACAGCAATTCAATCTCGGTGGAAAATGCAATGGACCCACGCCATGTTTGTGGCTTCTCACGACCGGTTGATTAATATATTTACATATATTCACACTTATTAACACTTATTCCAACTTCATACATGCATTTACACAATTTACTTAATCTTTTATTGTAATTTTTTGGTATTTTGTTAATATCGCCGCAACCAAATACTTGCGGCAAATTTCGGCACGAAAAACTGTCAAAATGTTCGTTCATTCGTTGTTCATAATGCCGATTTACCGAACTTCGAAAGATTCGGCGCGCCGTCGGTTGTCATAATTCCGATTTGCCGAAAACGTCATTTCGGTACCGCCGACGGTGTTGGTGATAGTGGCAGTTAACGTTGTTGGTATATAAAAAAAAAAAATACATACCAACAACAAATGTTCATTGCGAACTGCCAACAAAAATTCACCACGTTTGGGTAGAATATATGCAAAAGCATATACACACTAACGTTAATGTTGAAAATGAAAAAGGCAAAAGTGGGGAAAATCCAATAGCTTGCACAGAGTCTCAATGGCCGAGTGTGTTTGCGTTGGGTCATTGCGGCTGAAGATGGAATGGACTCGGGTTCAATCCCCGGTGCATCCACTTCCGAAAAGAGTGCTGATGATCGAAAATGGTTTTTCGTGAAATAGCTATACACTCAACCTTCGCTGTAAATAGTTGTTGAATTTTTTTCCACTTACCCCAACAATTAAAAATTGAATTAAAAATAAAAATTTCGTGCTAAGCACTAAAAACTCTTTCAAGTAAAATTGTTAACGTTGTTTGGTATATACATAAAATAAATACCAACAACAATGTTCATTGCGAACTGCCTACAACAAAAATTCAGCACGTTTGTGGAGAATATATGCCAAAGCATATACACACTAACGTTAGTGTTGAAAATGAAAAAGGCAAAAGTGGGGAAAATCCAACAGCTTGCACAGAGTCTCAATGGCCGAGTGTGTTTATGCGTTGGGTCATTGCGGCTGAAGATGGAATGGACTCGGGTTCAATCCCCGGTGCATCCACTTCCGAAAAGAGTGCTGATGATCGAAAATGGTTTTTCGTGAAATAGCTATACACTCAACCTTCGCTGTAAATAGTTGTTGAATTTTTTTCCACTTACCCCAACAATTAAAAATTTAATTAAAATAAAAATTTCGTGCTAAGCACTAAAAACTCTTTCAAATTTGATACCTTTTTAATCAACTTCAAATAATTTTGATACGATTTATAGGCGAATTCTGTAACTCCGTCTCATCTCAAGTCACAAAATTTGAGATTTGAGACATGAGACATTTTTAGTGACTTGAGCTATTTTTGAGATTCTGTAAGCCACAGTCACTAAAAATTTCACCAAAGACTGTGGTGAAAATGTATCTACTGAGACTGTTTGAGATAACAAAATAATTTAAAGAATACTCACTAATCGATTACATACGAAATAGTGTGATTTGTCGCAGCGAAGTGTGACGGGTATTTGCTAGTATGTACATATGTATGTATGCCACTGCTTTTGTGCACGCAATGACGCACGTCTAGTCCTAGCAGTCGACAGAGTTAACAGTGTTAACTCATAAACTTCATTCACTCGCACACAAATTTGCCTGCACAGCATTCATTCACACAGAAACAATGAAGTTCATTTCAACACGTGTTCTGCTAAGAGTGGATCGTTACTTGTGAGAGTGCTACGAGTTGAGCGGACACTGCTGTCGTGTTCACTCAGAGGCCTCGTATTTATTTCACTCAAACATTTGAGTACATGGCCTGCATTGCTGTGTGCGTTCAAGTTCAAAATTTTTTAGTGTAGCTCAGAGTTAACTTTTTTAGCACTTTTGCAGCCCTTTAATATGTAGGTAGGTACATACATAGGTAGTTTCTTATTTTACATTAATTAATTTAATTTAATTTAATTTAATTTAATTTAATTTAATTTAATTTAATTTAATTTAATTTAATTTAATTTTATTTAATTTAATTTAATTTAATTTAATTTAATTTAATTTAATTTAATTTAATTTAATTTAATTTAATTTAATTTAATTTAATTTAATTTAATTTAATTTAATTTAATTTAATTTAATTTAATTTAATTTAATTTAATTTAATTTAATTTAATTTAATTTAATTTAATTTAATTTAATTTAATTTAATTTAATTTAATTTAATTTAATTTAATTTAATTTAATTTAATTTAATTTAATTTAATTTAATTTAATTTAATTTAATTTAATTTAATTTAATTTAATTTAATTTAATTTAATTTAATTTAATTTAATTTAATTTAATTTAATTTAATTTAATTTAATTTAATTTAATTTAATTTAATTTAATTTAATTTAATTTAATTTAATTTAATTTAATTTAATTTAATTTAATTTAATTTAATTTAATTTAATTTAATTTAATTTAATTTAATTTAATTTAATTTAGTTTAATTTAATTTAATTTAATTTAATTTAATTTAATTTAATTTAATTTAATTTAATTTAATTTAATTTAATTTAATTTAATTTAATTTAATTTAATTTAATTTAATTTAATTTAATTTAATTTAATTTAATTTAATTTAATTTAATTTAATTTAATTTAATTTAATTTAATTTAATTTAATTTAATTTAATTTAATTTAATTTAATTTAATTTAATTTAATTTAATTTAATTTAATTTAATTTAATTTAATTTAATTTAATTTAATTTAATTTAATTTAATTTAATTTAATTTAATTTAATTTAATTTAATTTAATTTAATTAAATTTAATTTAATTTAATTTAATTTAATTTAATTTAATTTAATTTAATTTAATTTAATTTAATTTAATTTAATTTAATTTAATTTAATTTAATTTAATTTAATTTAATTTAATTTAATTTAATTTAATTTAATTTAATTTAATTTAATTTAATTTAATTTAATTTAATTTAATTTAATTTAACTTAATTTAATTTAATTTAATTTAATTTAATTTAATTTAATTTAATTTAATTTAATTTAATTTAATTTAATTTAATTTAATTTAATTTAATTTAATTTAATTTAATTTAATTTAATTTAATTTAACTTAATTTAATTTAATTTAATTTAATTTAATTTAATTTAATTTAATTTAATTTAATTTAATTTAATTTAATTTAATTTAATTTAATTTAATTTAATTTAATTTAATTTAATTTAATTTAATTTAATTTGGTTGGTTGGTTGCTGTGCTATCTGACTGAGTATGCCAGATCCAATTAGCGCACTGGGCGCCATTTTGATGCACTTACTCCTGTACCAATTGAAAAAACTGTTGTTACGGTTCAAACCATTTGATCCCTGCTATGAACCTACTGAGGTCTGCTAAGGGGCAATTGGCTATATCGTGCAGGTTTTGGAATTCAAAACTACCCAGGGTTGCGTGCCTGATGTGAGACAGTGCCGGACATTCGCACAGGAAGTGTGCGATCGATTCCTCGCTTCCGTCTTGGTTGCAGCTTCTGCATCTAGTGTTAAATGGGATTCCCATGCGTTCGGCATGTTTACCGAATGGCCAGTGTCCCGTAATAGTGGACGTTATTCTAAAGATTTCCTTTCTTGATCTGTTTAGGACTTCTCTAGTCTTTTTTATGTTGTATTCAGGCCAGATCTGCTTTGTGATCTTGCAAGTTGTCAAAGATTTCCACCGGAGAGTGGCCAGTTCTACGTGTTTATTGTGAATGTCTCTTTTGATTGCTGACAGCGGGCAGCTCATCGTGGCTGCCCTATCTAGGGACGCAGACGCGCCGGCTTTCGCCAGTTCATCTGCCATCTCATTGCCCATTATGTTCCTGTGGCCGGGAACCCAGATGAGGGAGATGATCACCTCCTCTGCTGCTATTGCTTTGATCGCATTTTTGCAGTTTCTGACTGTCTTAGAGGATGTTATGGGAGAGTTAAGCGCCATGAGCGCTGCCTGACTGTCTGAGTATATATGTACCTCGCGTCCCCCAACTGTACTCCCTAACAGAATCTCGCAGGCCCGTTCTATGCCATACAATTCCGCTTGGAAAATACTGGCGAAGTCTGGGAGACGAAAAGAGAGTGAGATATCTGGTTGCTCTGAGAAAACCCCAGATCCGACACCTGCGTCCATTTTGGACCCGTCTGTGTAGATCGAGATTGCTTCCTTCCTAAGCACGCTATCTCTTCTCCATTCCCGTCTTGAGGGGAACCTCACCTTAAAGCTCCTGTCAAAGTCCAGTGTAATTGGGAGATAGTCTGATGTTATTTGTACAGCGGAAAGCCTGTTTAGGATACTACCGTGACCATACTGCCTCTCAGTCCAGCCCAACTCGCGCAGACGTAGTGCGGACATAGTTGCAGTTTCACGAATGTGGAGGTCGAGTGGTAGTTGATGCAGGAGTATGTTCAAAGCGTCAGTTGGACACGACTTCATTGCTCCAGCACATGCGGTCCGTTGTACACTGTTTAGTTTTCTGATGTTGTACTGCTTGTCTAGGGCTGGCCACCATACTATCGCGCCATATGATACTATTGGTCTTATGACGGCTGTGTAAAGCCACATGACAAGTTTGGGTTTAAGGCCCCAGTTCCTGCTGAATATTCTTTTACAAGAGTAGTAAGCCATTTGTGCCTTAGCTACCCTTTTTTCAATTGTTGTTTTCCAATTTAGTTTGCGGTCGATATCTACGCCAAGGTACTTCACCCTCTGTGAGAGTTGAAGGGTATTG
Organism: Urophora cardui; assembly: GCA_960531455.1. Classification (NCBI taxonomy): domain Eukaryota; kingdom Metazoa; phylum Arthropoda; class Insecta; order Diptera; family Tephritidae; genus Urophora; species Urophora cardui. Next base: position 61,289,022 of record OY482670.1, on the reverse strand, counting down.
CCGTCTAGGGAGGGCAGTCTAAATTGTCCTGTTGCTGAAGAGCATCAGTTCCGTTTTGCTGGTTTACGCTAAGACCGCTTGTAGCGGCCCACGTTTTTAGCCTGTTTAGGGCTATGTGGAGTATATCACTTAGTGTGGATGGGAAGGGTCCCGATACTATTATTGCCACATCGTCAGCATACGCTACAACTTTCACCCCATTTTTGTTGAGTTCAAGTAGTACTTCGTTCACAGCCACTGGGGTAAGTGGAAAAAAAGTGGGTTCATTGCGAACTGCCTACAACAAAAATTCAGCACGTTTGTGGAGAATATATGCAAAAGCATATACACACTAACGTTAATGTTGAAAATGAAAAAGGCAAAAGTGGGGAAAATCCAACAGCTTGCACAGAAAATTGTTAACCTTGTTTGGTATATACATAAAATAAATACCAACAACAATGTTCATTGCGAACTGCCTACAACAAAAATTCAGCACGTTTGTGGAGAATATATGCAAAAGCATATATACACTAACGTTAATGTTGAAAATGAAAAAGGCAAAAGTGGGGAAAATCCAACAGCTTGCACAGAGTCTCAATGGCCGAGTGTGTTTATGCGTTGGGTCATTGCGGCTGAAGATGGAATGGACTCGGGTTCAATCCCCGGTGCATCCACTTCCGAAAAGAGTGCTGATGATCGAAAATGGTTTTTCGTGAAATAGCTATACACTCAACCTTCGCTGTAAATAGTTGTTGAATTTTTTTCCACTTACCCCAACAATTAAAAATTGAATTAAAATAAAAATTTCGTGCTAAGCACTAAAAACTCTTTCAAGTAAAATTGTTAACGTTGTTTGGTATATACATAAAATAAATACCAACAACAATGTTCATTGCGAACTGCCTACAACAAAAATTCAGCACGTTTGTGGAGAATATATGCCAAAGCATATACACACTAACGTTAGTGTTGAAAATGAAAAAGGCAAAAGTGGGGAAAATCCAACAGCTTGCACAGAGTCTCAATGGCCGAGTGTGTTTATGCGTTGGGTCATTGCGGCTGAAGATGGAATGGACTCGGGTTCAATCCCCGGTGCATCCACTTCCGAAAAGAGTGCTGATGATCGAAAATGGTTTTTCGTGAAATAGCTATACACTCAACCTTCGCTGTAAATAGTTGTTGAATTTTTTTCCACTTACCCCAACAATTAAAAATTTAATTAAAATAAAAATTTCGTGCTAAGCACTAAAAACTCTTTCAAATTTGATACCTTTTTAATCAACTTCAAATAATTTTGATACGATTTATAGGCGAATTCTGTAACTCCGTCTCATCTCAAGTCACAAAATTTGAGATTTGAGACATGAGACATTTTTAGTGACTTGAGCTATTTTTGAGATTCTGTAAGCCACAGTCACTAAAAATTTCACCAAAGACTGTGGTGAAAATGTATCTACTGAGACTGTTTGAGATAACAAAATAATTTAAAGAATACTCACTAATCGATTACATACGAAAAGAGATTTTGGAAATGAATTTATGAGCAATATATTACATTAAAAAAATAAAGCGTATCATTTCTACTGATCACTTATAAAAATAGTTATGAATATAATATTTTATAAGTGTATTACCTGAACCGATTCGCAAAAAAAATCATGTAACGTAAAACATTGAAATATCGATAAATGTCGTATCTCATCACCATTTACACTTGGCGGAAAAAAGTAAGTTAGCAAAACCAGAAAAATTTTATTATTTTGCTAATTTCATACAAATAAGCTTGTTTTATTACAGAAAATAGCAAGCGAACAAGCAAAGAGCAAACAAATTGTAAGTTTTTATAAATTTTGATGCTTTATTTAGTTCACCTCAATATTTTATTTATTCTGTGACCTCCTCGCCACCAGGTCACTAATTAGTGACGTATTTTTTGAGACTTGAGACGTGAGCTCGCTCACAGAATACCAAATTGTCTCAAAATCAATCTCACCACGAAAAAGTCTCCAAAAGTCTCTATCAGTGACTAGAGATTGCTTACAGAATTCCGGTATTAATCAAAATCAAAGAATATTAACCTATTCGTTTTCATTTTTAAGATTTTCTAAAAATTGTAACAACCTGTGTTTGCCGCGAAAAATATGTATTGTGAAAGTCTTGAAAATACCAAAAATTGGCAACATTTTATCAAACTGTATAGTAGGCATCACTACCCATGGCAGGCATGAGCAAAGAGCGTTATGTTTTATATTAACCATTTTTTTAATAGCCTTTATGATTTTCTTGAATTAAATTGAATTCGAAAAATCTAAAATGATACTATTCATTATCTTTATACTTTTATATTGGTAAATGTAATAAAAACAAGTAAGGAAGCCTAAGTTCGAGTGGAATCGAACATTAGATACTCAGCTGTATGTTTTCATTGTTTGTTTGCGTTTGATGATTTTATATAAAGCGAGTGCTGCATAAAGTGGGCGTAGCCAAGCCCATTTTCAAAATTTTTATCAGTCATCCAACTAAGCATATGAATATTATTCTTTGTGCAAAATTTCATTCCTTTATGACTTCCAGTTACAAAGATTTCACGTTACAAATTTCCAAAGCGTGTTCCAGAAATATCTTTGTTAAAAGTTAGGCGTGGTCATAAACCGATTTCAATAAATTTTTGCGTGTCTATTAACACAAGTTATAAAAGTGTATAAACCAAGTTTCATCATAATATCTCAATTATTTGTCGAGTTATGGGCTCCGAAATCTCGTAGATTCCTTTGTCTAAAAGGAGGCGGTGCCACGCCCATTTTCCAAAATTTTTCTATTTTTTGTTTCCGGTCTATTGTAGAAATCACACCACAAAATTTCAATGAATTATCTTTACATTTGACAAAGATATCGCTTAAAATGTTTTATTAGGTCACTTTATAATACCCATATATAAAAGTGGGCGTGGCCGTCAACCGGTTTCTCTAAAATTTTGAACATGTATTACCACAAGTAATAAAAGTGTACACACCAAGTTTCGTCATTATATATAAATTATTTGTCGAGTTATAGGCTAAGAAATCTCGTATATTCCTGCTTCAAAAAAGAGGCGGTGCCACGCCCATTTTCCAAAATTTTCACGGTTTTCGTCTTATGTTCGTAGTTGGACTCCTGCCATAAAATTTTAATGATATATCTTTATATTTGACAGAGATATCGCTTAAAATGTTTTTATTAGGTCACTTTATAAGACCCATATATAAAAGTGGGCGTGGTCGTCAACCGATTTTGGAAAGTTTTCGTCCAAACATTTGCCTATGTAAGTATATCACGCATACTAAATTTCATTGATATATCTTCAATGGTTTCTGAGTTATGACTCATAAAACTTTCAATATTTGCCCCAGGCCCGACGAGAGGGGGGGCTGAGGGGGTCAATTGCCCCGGGCCCGGGCTTTAGAGGGCCCGGGAATCTCAAAATGATATCCAAGTTTTTGCTTACAGAAAATAAACGAACAACACCTTTAATCACCTTTCGTAGATAGCAATCATTTTAAATTTCAACAAATTTTATAAATCTCTTAAAGTGTCTGCACCCCACTTAAGGAATTGTTGGTTTTTGGCGTCGACTTTGCAGCATAAATTTGAATTCGTTTTCTGTTGCAACAGAAAAATTCGGTATGATGCAAATTCTTATACAGCGATATGGGTATATCCTGGGCGTTTCGGACGGTATGTTCGCACGATTTTTTGAACTTTTGAGGCAGAAATATCGCGAAATATTTTATCGTTTTATGATAAAAGGAAAGATTTAGGCCACAGCTAATGATTAAAGTATGTTAGCGACAGAAATTTAGTTTAATGCCTCTATTTTAGCCACTTAAACTGCGTTCCGGACGCTACAAAAACACGTCCATTTTTTTTTTTTGAGTGGATAAAACAGAAGCCTGGCATAGCAGGCGAGCACTCTACCCACTGCACCACAGCGGCCATGTATAGATAAATTAAAGTTCGTAACTATATATTCATTGAATTTTGATTTTGAGAATTTGTTCATTTAGTATGGGGGCCCTTAGTTATTTTGACCCCGGGCCCGGATTTTCTCTCGGCGGCCCTGATTTGCCCCTTAATAAGTGAGCGTGGCACCGCCCATTTCCCAAAATTTTTGTGTTTTTTGTTTTATGTCCATAGTTGGACTCATGCCACAAAATTTCAGTGATAGATCTTTATATTTGACAGAGATATGGCTTAAAATGTTTTTATTAGGTCACTTTATAAGACCCATATATAAAAGTGGGCGTGGCCGTTAACCGATTTTAACAATTTTTCGTCCAAATATTTGCCTAAGTAAGTATATCACGCGTACCAAATTTCATCGATATATCTTCAATGGTTTCTGAGTTATGGCTTATAAAACCCTCAATGTTTGACCCTTAATAAGTGGGCGTGGCACCGCCCATTTTCCAAAATTTCATCAAATTTCTTCATAGGGGCCTGAGCTCAACACGTGGGTAAAATTTCATCACTCTAGCTTTAATAGTGACTGAGATACCAAGTTTCCGATTTTTTCTATATAGGAAAAGTGGGCGTGGCCATGGTCCGATTTCGCCCATTTTCAATACCAACCGTCCCAGTCTCGATACCAACTTGCATTCCAAATTTCATCAAAATATCTCAATTTTTGCGCGAGTTAGAGTGTTTACAGACGGACAGACGGACGGACAGACGGACGGACAGACGGACGGACGGACGGACGGACATGGCTCAATCGATTTCTCTTTTCACCCTGATCATTTTGATATATATAAGTCTATATCTATCTCGATTATTTCATTCTGTTACAATCCACCGTTATGTGATTAAAACTATAATACTCTGTGTACCTACTAGTACATCTGAGTATAAAAACGATGTCACGTTAAAAACACGAAAGCAGCTTATTTTATTAATTTTAATTTTTTTTCAAAAATTTTCTGATACAAAAAAAAAATTGCCGTATCAATTTGATATACGGGTTAAATGCCCGAAAACAGCTTTTTTGATTAATTTAAGTTTTTTTCCAAAAAATTTTCGGTGATACGAAAAAAACCATGAAAGTAGTTATCAATTTTTGATACCAAATTTTTTGAGGCTGCGGCAAGACTGTTTGGCATAGGTAGGTGCACCAACACACACTCATTTCTCGGTCCTTGCTTGATTGTGGTAGTGAACATGCTAGAAAAATAGAGGTAAAGTCACTTATTGACGTATGCAGCCATCTTAGCCATTTGACTTTTTTTGAATTTATGACATTTCATTGAAATCATGCTACCAGAGTAAACAGCAGGAAATGTTTTTTGGACCGAAATCTGAAGTTTGTGAAAATAATTTAATTTATTTTCAAAAAAGGAATTGCTTCGAAAGCTGTGTGATTTGTGCAAAATAAATAAATAACAAGTAAGGAAGCCTAAGTTCGAGTGGAATCGAACATTAGATACTCAGCTGTATGCTTTCATTGTTTGTTTGCGTTTGATGGAAACACGGTGTATTTTATATAAAGCGAGTGTTGCATAAAGTGAGCGTAGCCACGCCCATTTTCAATATTTTTATCAGTCATCCAACTAAGCATATGAATATTATTCTTTGTGCAAAATTTCATTCCTTTATGACTTCTAGTTACAAAGATATCACGTTACAAATGCTAAAAGGGTGTTCCAGAAATATCTTTGTTAAAAAGTAGGCGTGTTCATAAACCGATTTCAATAAATTTCTGCGTGTCTATTAACACAAGTTATAAAAGTGTATAAACCAAGTTTCGTCATAATATATAAATTATTTGTCGAGTTATGGGCTCAGAAATCTCGTATATTCCTTTGTCTAAAAAGAGGCGGTGCCACGCCCATTTTCCAAATTTTTCTATTTTAGTTTCCGGTCTATTGTGGAACTCATGCCACAAAATTTGAATTAATTATCTTTATATTTGACAAAGATAGTTCCCATATATAAAAGTGGGCGTGGTCGTCAACCGATTTCGCTAAAATTTTGAACATGTATTACCACAAGTAATAAAACTGTACACACCAAGTTTCGTCATTATATGTAAATTATTTGTCGAGTTATGGGCTCAGAAATCTCGTATATTCCTGCTTCTAAAAAGAAGCGGTGCCACGCCCATTTTCCAAAATTTGTGTTTTTTTTGTTTTATGTCCGTAGTTGGACTCATTCCACAAAATTTCAGTCATAGATCTTTATATTTGACAGAGATATCGCTTAAAATGTTTTTACTAGGTCCCTTTATAATACACATATATAAAACAACAACAATTTTCCGTCCAAACGTTTGCCTAAGTATGTAAATCATGCGTACCAAATTTCATTGATATATCTTCAATGGTTTCCGATTTATGACATATAAAACTTTCAATGTTTGACCCTTAATAAGTGGGCGTGGCACCGCCCATTTTCTAAAAGTTCACCAAATTTCTTCATAAGGGCCTGAGCTCAACACGTGGGTAAAATTTCATCCCTCTAGCTATATTAGTGGCTGAGATACCAAATTTCCGATTTTTTCTATATAGGAAAAGTGGGCGTGGTCATGGTCCGATTTCGCCCATTTTCAATACCAACCGTCCCAGTCTCGATACCAACTTGCATACCAAATTTCATCAAAATATCTCAATTTTTGCGCGAGTTAGAGTGTTTGCAGACGGACGGACGGACGGACATGGCTCAATCGATTTCTCTTTTCACCCTGATCATTTTGATATATATAAGTCTATATCTATCTCGATTATTTCATTCTGTTACTATCCACCGTTATGTGATTAAAACTATAATACTCTGTGTACTAGTACAGCTGAGTATAAAAAAAATTGCTTTCATACGTGTAATTTGTGAAAAAAGATTTGAAAAATGAGCCTCTTCAGGGGATGCGAAAATACCGTGCAGTTTTGCAAAAGCTCAGCGGTGAAGTTTTTTAGGTTTCCAGCAATCCGTTTATAAGGAATCAATTGCTTCAAGCGTTCCAAATAGAGGAAGTGAGTAAGTTTGTTAATTTATAAATTATTTCAACGAAGACGAGAAGATATGTATAAGCAATGCCGGTACGCTCTACATTTTCCTTCGCTTAGTTACTAGACCTACTATTCGGACATAACGATGACTCCAGCATTACTTCCTGGTTAAATGCTCTGTCTGCTGTATTGCGTAAGGCTTTGTATTAAATATTGGAGCCAAACTCTTCCCACTTTTCACATCACTTTTAATAATATATGTATGACTTTCTTTGATAATTTCTGAGCTTTCTTCAACTAAAACTAAAATTACCAAAATTTTCTTAAAAAATCTCCATTTTTATATTTGTTAAATATGGCAGCCTCACTCATAATGTTTACAGAAAAGATACTTCAGAAAAATTCAATAGCCGTCAAAAAGTTTGAAGTGAAATTACCTTCTGAATTGTTATACCATGGTAGTGAATCGCATTTGGACAGCTATGCTCTAAGCTAGCGATATGCAGTGGTGCCAGATTGAGGGAAATTTCCGTTTTTGAGGGATATTTCACTGTAAAATTTTTAAAGAGGAAAAAAAGGGACATTTTGTTGTCGTCCATATAAAAAAAGGGATTTTTTGGTTGCAGAACTGTTTACATACCTACATACATATCGCCCGTTTTATGTAATAGGGATTTAACTCGAAATTTTCGATTTCTGGGATTTTTCCATATATTTCAATAACTGGGTCGTGCCTTTGAGTCTAGTTTTATAAAATACTCAAAAGGATAAAAATGGCGGAAATAAAAGTGATTTTGTAGTTAGCCGTAGAAGGAAACTATTTGAAATTATAAAAGTTTATTTGCGTTTTCCCAAAAAAAATTTTTTTTGAGTTAAATCCCTATTGCATAAAACGTGCGATATGTATAATTTATAGTATAACTTAAAATAAACACATCTCACACTGAAAAACTCCCATTCAGTGTATGAATACACACGCTTTCGCGTTAACTTATGCAATGCAAAAAAGAGTCGGTTACATACATGCGTACAAGTAAACATACAGTGAACTACACTGCGTATACGTAACTTGTTTACATAAATATGTACATACATACATAAAGGTGAAACTAATAAAAGCGTGTTAATAATCGCTCTTAAGTAATTTATTTTTCATTGTGCACATCCGTACTGTATTGTTAATACTTAATCGAAAGAATTTTCGAGAATTGGGGCCACTTAAAAGCTATTTTCGGCTGGCCTCATTTGAAGATAAGCGTAATAAAGCAGAAACGATTTATAAAGAATTGGAAAGAATTCAAAACTAGGCTTATTTTAGATTTTTGAAGTACGTTCTTAACTTTTTCAATGAATTTAACGCATTGTTCCAAAGCCGAAATGTACTTATACACTGACTTGGGCAAGAAGCTTAGATACCTGTGTTGAAAATTGCAAGAAATTTCTTAAAATCCGACTTTTTTACAATTCCGTGGGAATTACAGCTAAAAGTTTTGGAACTTCCAACTCCATATTTACTTGACGTGCATAAAGTTTACGGTGATTATCACTGCGAAGATATTTTGTCAAATTTAAATTTGGAGGAAAAGATTGTATTCATTCAACGATGAATCAGAAAGAATATCTTCATTTGTAACGGATGTTAAATGTAAAAAGCAAAACAAACTATCTAGTGATATGTTAAATAGTATAAGTAAAGTGCTTCAACTTTAAAATCAACAAAAATCATATCCACTTGCACAATGCAAATAATTTGTACAACTGGTGCTTTTAGCTATTAAAAAAAACCTGTATTTGCCTGTTATATATTCTTATTTGAGTAATAATAAATGCTTTAAATTCGGTGGGAATTTTGTGGGATTTTTTTATTTCAAATGTGGGAAATTAGGGATTTTTTCCAATTTCTGTGGGAATTTTAGCGGAGATTATCTGGCATCACTGGCGATATGTGTCTTATAAATGGAATTGTTCTCTAAATTAATGTAGTGAGTGGTATGATTTGCATTGTATGGGCAGTAAATCATGTTAATTAAAGAAACTTGCTCGAATTAAATTTCACAATTGTAAATTTTTTTAACAGGAATTTTCGTGAGTAAATAAGCTGGGTACCCGTTCAGTATTTTTGTTGATGGCAACAACCAAAGTTATTAACACACCACGCAATGGCCACGAGATGGCACCGTTAAATACAAGAGCACGTGGCGATGGCACACATGGAGTCACCATTGTTCTTACCGCGTCACAGCGGAATTCGATAAGTTCGGGTGAGATGCCGGGCGTCGAGCCGGATCGAGCAGCATGGTCTGGAAAAATGCAGTTCTTTCTAAGTATCATAGGCTATTCAGTAGGACTGGGAAATATTTGGCGATTTCCATATTTGTGTCAACAAAATGGCGGCGGTAAGTAAATCTAATCATCTTAAATATACATATGGACGCTTCCGTAAAATACTGCACTAAGTCTGAAACAGTGTTTTTCGGGTAAGCTTTCAAAGTTTATATTCGATATTTTTTTTTCTTCATATTTGATTTTATTGAATCTTTCTTGTTTAGAAAATAACAATAATTTCGCAAATCTTACAAACTAATACAATAAATTATTTGTTGCCAATGCTACAAATAATAAAGTTGGCAAAGAGTCTTTTTACATTTACACATATGGCATGTATCTGTGTGTAATGAAGTTTATCTTGGTCTAGGTCACTATTATTAATTATTAATTATTTATTTATTTATTTATTATTATTATTATTATTAATTTTTTTTTTTCTCAAAAGTGGATAAACAGTTTAAGTTTTTTTTTAAATTTATATGTACAGCCATAGCATGGTGATCGTAGAGGTGTTTTTCTTCGCGCGGGCTGGCGCGATGAACAACAGGGACTAGGTGCGTTCATCGCGATGGCCGTTGGTCGGACGCTTCGGCGACGTTTATTGTATTGTTCGGTATTTACGCTAGCCCGTGCGATGAACAACAGGGACTAGGTGCGTTCATCGCGGTGGCCGTTGGTCGGACGCTTCGGCGACGTTTATTGTATTTTACGTTATTTCCACTAGCCTGTACTATGAACGCCAGGGACTAGGTGCCGTTCATCGCGATGGCCATTGGTCGGTCGCTTCGGCGACGTTCATCATTATCTTTACTTTACGTTACTTTCGAGATATTGGTCTAACAGAATATGACCTTATGCACAATTGAGGTCTGCTTTAGGAGACTTTTTGCTAATGAATTAGGATGGTTGGCTAATCTTTTCGCATAATTTGTTTGCATTTTCTCTATCTCTTCGGTCACCGTATTTATCTCTAGATTACTATGTATAATTGAATTTTTTACATACCAAGGAGCTTTGCATATTGTTCTTATTATCTTGGACTGTAGCCCTTGAATTCTTTCTACGCTAGATTTCGATGCTGAGCCCCATAGTTGTATTCCATACATCCAAATTGGTTTTAAAACCATATTAAATATCAATATCTTATTATCTAATCCCAGTCTGGAACTTGGACCAATTAACCATTGCAGATGGCTTATTTTTAACTTGGTTTGAATAATCTTTTTGTCAATGTGATTTTTCCAAGTCATTCTTCTATCCAATGTGACTCCAAGGTACGTAACGAAGTCTTTCTGAGTTATTATTTTCCCATTTATTGAGACTGGTGGGCATGTGTCTTTTTTTAGGCTAAAAGTTACTTGTACACATTTAGATTCGTTGACCTTAATTCTCCACGTAGTAAGCCATTCTTCTAAAGTTTTTATGTGTCTCTGCAATTGGATAGTAGCAGTTGTAGGATTTGCGTGCACACTCAGTATAGCCGTATCATCTGCGAAGGTAGACGTGACAAGGCTCGCGTTGGTTGGCAGATCTTTTGTGTAAATTAAGTATAGTACAGGCCCTAGAACACTACCTTGTGGAACTCCAGCAGAAATTGGATGACTTTCGGTTGTAGAACTTTTGTGCCTTACTCGAAATTTTCTACCTGTTAAAAAGCTATCTAGGATCCCGCAGAGATTATAAGGAAGTGTTTGTTTTATTTTATGCAATAGCCCTTCTAGCCATACTTTATCGAAAGCTTGTGCCACATCTAGGAATAGGGCAGTGCAATATCGTTTGGTTTCAAAAGTTGACCTTATTTCTGAAACTATTCTATGCACTTGTTCTATCGTACCGTGCTGCTCTCTAAATCCGAATTGGTGACTTGGTATGGTTTCGTGAAGTTCTAAGATGGGCTGAATTTTTTTTAGCAATAATTTTTCGAATAGTTTGGAAAAGATACTATTGAAGATGTATAGTAGTTGCTTAATAGCTACTATGGGAAGAGCTTTTAACATTTCACCTGTTATTCTGTCATACCCTGGTGCTTTCTTATTCTCTATGTCCTTGGATATAGTTTTATTCAAGTCGTCTAGTTTAAAACCAAGTGGTATTGCTGGTAATTGTGGTGTATTTTCTTGGAGAACATTTTGGCCCTCATTTGGAGTAAATACATTTGAAAGATGCGTTGCAAAAGCTATTCCTTTTTCGTGGTCACTTCGAGCAAATTCACCATTTTGCATTCGTATTGGAGGATCCTGCTGAACCGGCCGTTTTAGATATTTGAGAGAGCGCCACAAAGAATAATCTGTACAGGATGTGGCCGTGAGGAACTTAATTCTATTTTGAAATTTCGTTTCCCTTTTCCCCTTTAGGAGCATTTGGAGCTCTTTCGTACATTTTTTAGCTCGTTTTTCAGATTTGGAGATCGCAACCTTTGCCAGTCTCTCCTAAGTTGCCTTTTCTTGGAAACTAGCTCAATGATATCGTTTTCATTGAAAGAACTAATGCTTTGCTGCTGGATTGTGTTAGGACGCAATGGCGTTGAAACCTTTGCTGCCACTTGCAGTAAGTTTGTGAAGGCAATTATCGCATATTCCACTTCGGCGGCTGATTTAAGGCTCACATTTGGATTAATATGCGAACTTATAAATTTCCTGTACTTCAGCCAATTCGTAAATCTATTAGTTAAGCTTGGGTTCAGTTCGTTTAAAGTTGGAAGGGTTTTAATAGATATGACGCAAGGAGAGTGATCAGATGATAGGTCAAAAAGTGGTTCTATCTGAAGTATATCCCGATCGAGGCCGCGAGTTACCCCAAAATCTATGAGGTCGGGAGTTTTGCTCCTATCAGTGGGCCAATATGTTGGCTGCCCTGTTGATATAATATCAAGACCATTGCTTTGGATTGCTTTGAACAAGTTTCTTCCCTTTGGTGTTATTAGCCTAGATCCAGAAAAAGGAAGTTTAGCATTGTAATCTCCTGCTGCTCAATATCTCGTGCCTAACTTGGAAAAGAATTCAGTAAATTGGTACTCTGTTATATTAAAACGGGGAGGACAGTATATTGCAGATACAGTTAGTCCGCCGGAGCTATCATCAACGTGCACTGATGTTGAGTGTATATAATCTTTGCAATATTCTTCTAGCACGTGGTGCTTAATCCTCTTTCTTATAAGTACTCCGGTTCCGCCTCTAGCTTTTCCTTCGGGGTGTTTAGTATTATAGAACACATAACCATCCATGCTAAAATTATGAAACACAGTCAGATAGGTTTCAGACACTAACATTATGTCAATTTGGTGATTTTCTAGGAAAACATGGAGTTCATTGCGATGTTGGCCTATGCCATTAGCATTCCAGAAACCTATATTGAAACAGTTCATGGTCTTGACAAAATTGTTTGAAGTAGGAGGTTTTGATTCCTAATTAATTCTTGCATCATGTTTTGCATTGACTTCATATGGTCCTGCATCATATGAACAAAGCTATTTAGAGTGTTTTCGAGTGATGATGGTGGAGTGGAATCGTCTTGGATTTCAGTCAGCTGTGTGCCTCTTAAGACTTGAGCGTATGAGTACGTTCCCAGATTTCTTTGCGGAGCTGTATTAATAGTTGTTTTTGGCACATTTTGAGGTTGTGGGACAGGGACATTTTTAGGTTTTTTGCTACCTTTCTCTTTTAATGAGATGTATACTGGGCAACCCCTATAATTAGCAGTGTGATTTTCACCGCAGTTACTGCACTTCTTATTTTCTGGATTTTCTTTTGGTTTCTCGCACTCTTTGGAGCTGTGCAAATTTCCGCAAATTACACATACGCTAGGTAATGTGCAATATCGTTTTGTATGCCCGAACTCCTGACAATTATGGCATTGTACGGGGCCCACACGTTTATGCGGTTCTTCCACAGAGATTCTTCGGTGTAGGAGATAACGTAGTTTGTAAATGGGATGTACTTCTCCCTTCTTTAAAAGCTGGAAATCTGGGTCGATTTCAACCATGAACATCGGTTTCGGTATATTGGCTTTATTTTTGATATTGTAAACATATCTGACTTTAAAACCTTCTTCGTTTAATGCAGTCTCTATTTCTGCCGGGCTTACGGAATTTTCTATTCCTTTTAGTACAACTGATAAGCCACGGCTACTTTTTAGCTGATAGGTATAGAATTTTTTTTTCTGTTTTCGAAGTCTTTAGTTATTTTGCGGTAATAATCCTCGCTATAAGTTTGAATTTTAACTTCCTGTATATTGCCTTTTTTATAGGTACGACTTGGAAGTTTTTAGGACCTACTAGCTCAACCAGTTTGCTTACTAATGCAGTAGAGCTTTGTTCTCGTAGATATATTGGAGGGGGCTTGGAACTTTTTTGTGGTTTTTCCACTTGACTGTTTGAGGTTCAGCGAGCACACTGAATCTGTTGTTGCCCAATGTTAATTTCGGTGCCTCTTTCGTTGCCTCTGCTGGCAGGTCACCTTTGATTAATTTGGAGGGATTCGATTTCCCATTCTTTTCTGGCGTTCGCTTTCTTTTTATAAGGATATAGCGATCCAAACCAGTTTGCACAATTATTTTCTTGGCGTTTTTATCTGCCATATTTATGGTATCTTCAGCTTTATTTTGGGCTCCAGCTGCGGAAGTACTTGCTAGAGGCTGTGAGTAAGTTTTTGGCACCGACGGAGAACATATTCGATATGAAACATCAGTTGTATGCTTAGTATATCTTCGCTTTTAACTTCTGTTTGGATTGAAAGGTCAATACCAAAACGCGATACCATCTAAGTTAGGGGACACTTTATAAAAACCATACGAAAAAATAAAAACTTGCTACGTTGTTTTTCATGGCAAGCTTTAATTTTTTTTGTATATTTTGAGAGCTTTTCGGCCGGTAATAAATAAGCAAAACTAGGTTTTCTTATTTTCTCCTACGCGTTTCGGCTTGATTCTCAGCCTTCATCAAGGAGTCTCTATTTATTTAAACAATTAAAAAGAAGAAAACTCACAACATAAATACAAAGACTGATACTATATACATATACATACATAAATAAATAAATTATATGACATCAATAAATATTATACCTAAAAATTTAACACTTTTAAACAAAATACTTTTCACTTACATTTTAAATATTCAACAAGTTACATTACACTACATTTATACATATATTTATACTAGCATACCGGGCCAAGCTTCGCATTGGCTTTCAGTTATCAACAGTCATCATCATCTTATTAGTGATTTGATATTCAAAATAAAAGATACTTTTATTTTGTGATCTGCTTCGCCATCCTGATAAAACATATTTTTTATTACTGGAAAGGTTTCTATCTTCAAAAAATGAAATACACGATATTCTTTGATTTGACTGAAAATGAAATCACAAATAAAAAGTTGTCTGGATTTGGATGAAGAACGAAATCAGAAATAAAATTGATTCATTATATGAAATCAAAAAGGATTTGACTCACGCAACGATAAAATTCATGAATTAACTGCGGTGTCGCTGTTGTGTTCTATATCTATTTACAGCAAAATATCAGAACATACATATTTAAAATCCTCTAACGGCCTTATTCCGCGGGGTAACATACTTTACTTTACCGCTAAAATGAAGACTTGACCTTTGAACACCTTTCTCGTATTCTAGCAGCAGCAAAATTATATTATCACCTCAATAAGTGGTAACAATTTGTTACCATTTTGAGTCCGATTCCATTCCGTTCGTATGGAATTTTTTTGATAGCGTTACCATTTGTTCGAGAATACCGATTGAGGAGATGGTAAAACTCTTCAGTAAAGTAAATTACCAGTAAAATAATATTGAAGTAACGATTAGAATCGAGCTGTAAGTGGTGTTTCTTACATAGATACATACCTACTTACATAACTATGTATATCTTTCCTTTATATGAATATAATTAACCTAGTAGCTCCGGAGCAAAATGAAATATATACATACATGCACTGAGAGAAAAAAATATATGGAGGGGTCAAGGAAATTGTTTACCTATTTTGAACACTACTTTCTTTGTTTTGAGTAAATTTTCCTTAAAACATGTTAAAAGGTTTATAAAATATTGTTGTTACATGCGTTACCATGGTTTCATATACTTGTTTTGAAAAAATTCATACATTAAAATAATGAAAAATTCTTTAAGCGCCATTCCATTCCCAACTTTCCTTGTTTTGAAGACTTGATTTCTTTAATTTTGAGAAATTAAATTCCCATACAAATCCACATGGCAACGAATTTGTTTGAATGTTTTTTTATGTTTTTTCCACATTTTTGAGAAAATTTACACAAAACAAAGAAAATTTTGTATTGGGACGCGTGTTCAAAATAAGGAAAATTATGTCTTTGATCGAGAGAAATTTTTTTTTGAGTGTGGGCCTGTAGAGAATATACATATGTACATTGATTAATCATGCAGCAAATAGGTTTGTTCCATAACCGAAAACTTGGGAATTGTTATTTATTTATTTATTTATTTAGAATATCATGCACAACAACCATAAGTTATATTTACAGTGCATGATGTTATACATAAATACAATTAAAAATATAAGTACTTTAATACAAATTTATAAGAGAGGTTGATAGAAGAGAAGGAGAAGGACAGATGACAGAAATTTACAGAATTAGATGTATGTAGTTTATCTAGAAAAGTAGCGCAGAATTTCTCTTTTAAAATGCAATGTGTTGCTGATATTTCGAGTCTCCATAGGTAGGATGTTCCAAAGACGAACTGTGAAAACGAAAAATTGATGTTCAGATATACGGGAATTAAATTTTATGTGCAATAGTTGCGTGGAGCGGGTCGACCGTGTGAATTTAAGACGCTCAATTAGATTTTTAGGTTCCCCATTTACAATAAGCTTATGCAATAATAATAAGCATCGTAGCTTAAGAAGGTTTTCTAGCGAAATACTTGATATTCTCAAGGCATATTCGGATATGTGTTCGCGGCGATTGATATTATAAATGTAACGAGCGATGTTATTGTATACTACATTTAGCTTTTTGCGACAAGTACTATCGCAACTTGCATATAACTCGCACCCGTATAGTAGAGTTGGAAGTAAGTAAGATTTTGCTACTAGCGATCTGATTTGCGTTGGTACGAAGTGTTGGGTAGCCCATAGCGCCCTTAGCTTTCCATACACCTTGCCAACTGTAGTATAAATGTGGTTGTTCCACGTTAAGGTACGATTAAAAATAACACCAAGATTCTTAGCTGTATCAACAAAATGTATCACATCGTCATTCAGTATCACCTTGGGATAATCATCGAGTTTAAATGTCTTTTTGTAGATGACGATGCACTGTGATTTAGTAGGATTCAGAACTAGCCCATTGTCATTAGCCCATTGGCTCACTAAACGCAATTCGGAATTCAAATTTCGTATGCAATTTATTATCGAAATAAATGAACTGCTTGAATATATTTGAACATCATCGGCATACATGTGTACTTTGCTATGTACAAGAACATCAGGCAAGTCATTGATGTATAATACAAACAAAAGTGGACCTAATATAGATCCTTGTGGAACACCTCTTTTTATAGGCAATAGGTGTGACTTAGAGCTCCCCACACATACAGCTTGGGATCTCTCAAGGAGATATGATTTTAATAAATCGGTCGCATGCCATGAAAAGTTAAATGCAGTTTTAAGTTTAACGCATAGTAATTCATGGTCGACAGAGTCAAATGCCTTTGAATGATCCAGGAGTGTAAGAAAAGTGACACGATCATTGTCAATATTAAGCCTAATATCGTCAGAGACGTTTAACAGAGTTGTAATGCAGCTACGGTTTGCTCTGAAGCCAGACTGATGCTCGCTTATCAAGGAGTTTCTGTTTAGGAACTTATTTATATGAGCTTGTACTAAGCGTTCGAAAACCTTAGAGAGGAATGGTAAGATAGCTATAGGTCTAAATTCACCATTTTGCTTACGAATGGGTATAATTTTAGCCTTCTTCCAGGAATTTGGAAAAACTGACGTGGTTAGAATAGTGTTAAAGGCATAGGTAATGTATGGCAGGATTTTTGGCAGCAAGCACTTGACGAATTTCGGATGTACTCCGTCAACAAGTCCGGTTGCATTTGATTTGATGGAAAGTATAGACTCAACGATATCGCAGTCATCAACACGCTGAAAGCTAAACTCTAAGAATGAAAAGCCACTACTCGTGTTGTACCGATCGTAGTTTATCTTAGCCCGGGGATGCGAAAAATCTATAAATTCGCGATTTAATTCATTCACGTTTATGTTTTCCGGAGTGATCGTACTCTTGCTGCCAATACCGATATCACGTAACTGTTTCCAGGTTCGTTGCGAGCCAATAGCCGTACTAAATAGACTCTCATAATATTTCTGTTTTTGAGATTTAATGGTTTTTGTAGCATTTCTTCTTAACATTTTGAACTCGGTGTAGGCACTGTCTGATTTATCACGTTTCCATGTCAAATACGCTTGATTTCGTTTGCTTATTAGGTTTTTTATATGGCGGTTGAACCACGGATGTCTTTTAAACCTATTTGTCTTTGTTACAAGCGGGACAAACTGTTCGAAAAGATTATTAATATTATTTTGAATATAATCTATTTGATCGTCAGATGAAGTCAAACCGTATGCAAAACTCCAGTCAATTTCATTAACTGCTATATCAAGCTGACCATAATTTATATGATTGAAGTCACGATAGGCATAAGACGGAATCTCTTTTTCAAAGTGAAAATCGTATGTTATAAATATTAGATCGTGTTTAGAAAAATTGGGGACAACAAGCTGGTCAAATAACAGTACCTTGGAACGATCGTTGACTAGAAAAATATCTAGAAGACTGCTAGAGCTGATTGTAAAGTGTGTAGGTGTTAAGTGGTTTACTAGGAACAGACCTAAATTATTTGCATGTTGGGTAAATCTAGTGTCATTAAGGATATCACAATTGAAATCGCCTGTCAGGATGATATTACTGTGACCAATGGTTATATTTTCGAGGGTTTCCATGAATTGCATATAGTCAAGTTGTTTGTTTGGCCTATACATACATCCGATGAGTATTTTGTCGAGTTTTGTAAACACCTCAACAAAAATATATTCGACCAAGCTCTGGGGTGTGGAAACACAATGAAGTCTGCATGAGATACAATTTTTTACATAGATCGCCACACCTCCACCACGCCCAATTCTGTCAACCCGAAATAATCTATAGCCGTTCACAGAGAATAATTGGTTATCACATTCAACAGAAAACCAAGTTTCCGAAATACAAACAATATCCACATCCGAGCCTTCAAATAAAAATCTAAATTCATCGATCTTTTTAGCCAAGCTTTGTGCATTAATATGACAGACCTTAAGGCCTTGTGTTTGCCTACACAAAATACGTAACATGTTATGCGAGTTTTCTTTGGAACATAAGTAATTATTATTATTCGAACCCATAAGCATAGACACAAAAAAACAGGCACTGCATTTCAAAGATACTTATGTACGCATGCCATAAAGGGCATATCAAAATAAACGCAACTACATAAAATCTGTCAAGTGCATAGGAAAGAGTTGAGAGTGAGAGCAAATAGTTGAGAGGAGAAGAGGGTAAGTAATAAAGAGTAATATTACAAATTCTCTTAAAATGTAGATGACAATTCATCCTATTAGAATGTACTGTGTACATATATACATATGTGCAAACGCATTTAAAAGTCTTAATAGCAGATCTCACTCTAATACGTATTCGCATTGGTTATTTATTCCCATTCATGTTGCCTGCTGCTAAACGGTCAACGTCATCGATGTTGTATACTTTTACTGCTTCGCATTTGGGATCCACTCGTACGAAAATTTGACCACGCATGGAAAAAACTGATATTAATTTATTCTGCCTTCTAAGCCGCATAGCATATTGCATAATTTCCCGACCACTCTTAGTTAGGCTCTCGTATATGCTCACATTTCCGTCAATATTAAGACCAATGTCTCTCAATGTTATTGGCCTTTTCATCGACTTACGAAAACGAGCAGCCGCGACAAGTAACCTTGAGCGATCACTCGCAGTTCCCATTTTAATTATGATAGCAGATGTTTTGCCGTTGTTGTTTTTACCTTGTACCCGGAAAGCAGAGCGTACTGGAAGAGAATCGATGCGAACTCCCTGACAAAGCTTTGAAAACGTTTCACTCAAATTTTCTTCTTTTACAGGTGGGATTCCTCTTATAACAATGTCAGTCGAAACTAGATTTTTTTGGCAGTCATCAATGTGAGAACGAAGTGTTTGAATTTCAGTACAAAGCTTTTGTACCAAACCACCCTCCGCTTGGTCATGCATTTTGCCGATTATTGTTTGCACTTCAGCACGCATTTCATGAATTTGAGCGCACTGAGTCTCAGCTTTTGCAACCCGTTTCTCGATGATTTCTGATTGGTCATTAAGTTTGCCTTTCATTGCTTCAACATCGGCACGTAGTTGAGGAATTTGAGCGCACTCAACTTCAGCTTTCTCAATTCGGCTATCCAGCTTTTCAATAATTTGTTGTATGTTAGCGAAGTTAGCACTCAATTCAACGAAGCGCTGCATAACACGCTCTTCTGATTCACGTATGCATGCAATTATGCTGTCACCTTGCTTGTTGATCTTCGCGTCTATTGCAGCCATCAACTCATTTGACGACGAACTCCCATTCAGCGGTATTTTATTCAGCTGAGTCAATGGAGAGTCAGCAGGTTTGCGCGCCGATTTTGTTCTTGTAATTATGCCTGTATTTGAGTTTGGATTTTGCATGTTCTCCATTTTTTGTTATTTGCAATTAACACAGAAAAATTGTTAATGCAATTATTATACACAATATTTAGTTTGTTGATACACTAAACACTGCCGAAACCGGGTTGGTAATTTGTTGGGTTGTATTTCAACAGGCCTTTATCGATGGAAATAGCAAATAAAAGTATTTAACTAGCAGCAGATACCAAAACACGTCTACTCAGAGCGACACATTAATAATGTATTATACATACATTTTTTCTTAAAAAAGTTAATACCTATACTGAACCAAATGCACACGGAAGACGTATGAATCGAAAAAAAAAAAATTAATATACAGGTTCCCAGTATTTTTTTTACATTCGTATAAATAGATAGTCATAACTCAAAACTCCCATTTACTTTTAAAATGTTATAATTCAAACAAATCTCATCTCAAGTAATATTTCACGGGTGTTGCGTAATTTGGATTTGGGTGAGTCAGAAATACAGAGATAAAATTTATTTTTGATTTTAAATATATTTTAAGTCAAAGAGTGGCCGCTGTGGTGTAGTGTGTGAAAGGATCGCCTGCCATAAAAGAGATCTCGGGTTTTATCCCCAGTCCGGACAAACACCAAAAAAAATGTAATTAATTAGAAATCAGAAATAGCGGCCACCTCTCGGCGGTGGGCGGCATACCCTCATATGGTATTTCTGCCATGAAAATGCTTCCCACAAAAAATGCATTCCCCGTTCGGAGCCGGCATAAAACTGTAGGAAAAAACAAAAATTAAGGAATGCGCCTCAAATTAGGGAGATAAGCTCGTCCTTACAACTCGTTAGAGCTATTTCAGCGGCATTATATTATACATACTATTATATTCTAGTCAAAGATATTATTAACAAACATTTTGTAACAATTCCTAAGTTTTCGGTTATGGAAGGAACCTAAAATTTACTCGAGAAGTTCAAATTTGGACCGATACTTTGGTGTAAATAGAAATAAAATACAACAGCGATACCTGCCGGATTTTTCTTCATATGTATGTACACATGTTTTTATACTCAGCTGTACTAGTAGGTACACAGAGTATTATAGTTTTAATCACATAACGGTGGATTGTAACAGAATGAAATAATCGAGATAGATATAGACTTATATATATCAAAATGATCAGGGTGAAAAGAGAAATCGATTGAGCCATGTCCGTCCGTCCGTCCGTCCGTCTGTCCGTCCGTCTGTAAACACTCTAACTCGCGCAAAAATTGAGATATTTTGATGAAATTTGGAATGCAAGTTGGTATCGAGACTGGGACGGTTGGTATTGAAAATGGGCGAAATCGGACCATGGCCACGCCCACTTTTCCTATATAGAAAAAATCGGAAACTTGGTATAATAATAATAATAATACCCAACGGTTTACCCTCCATATCCCGCCCGACCGACGCGAGGGGCGCCAATCCGCATGACGCACGGATATGTTTTTTTTTTTGTTTTTTTTTTTTTTTTTTTTTGTGCCGAGTCGTACAGGAAGGGGTTTGTTAGGTGTCGAGATCTAAAACTATTCAGCTACAGAACAAAATTCATCAGCTGATTGTATATCATTTATTAAGTGAGGCTAGAACTATTTTTTTATAATAAAAAGCGAGTCTGAAGTGTCAAACGTGCTGGAGTGATTATTAAAGTCATGGCATAAGCGGCGGAATGGTTCATTTAATTCGAAATTTGTTTTGCAAGGTTTCACAAATAGTGGCTTGAAATGCCTCGATACTCTACATGGAACGTTAAAATATAACTCACTTAGAAGGCATGGGCTATTTATAAGTCCAGTGATTAATTTAACCATAAAAACTATACCAAGCATCTCTCTACGACTAGAAAGTGAAGGCAAATTAATGAGTTTTAAACGAGAAGTGTAAGGTGGAAGAATGTAATCTGAGTCCCAACGAAAGTTCCGCAAAGCAAAAAGCAGGAACTGCTTTTGGACAGATTCTATTTTATCTGAAAAACACTGGTAGTGGGGATTCCAAATAATAGATGCGTATTCCAAGATAGGTCTAACTAAGCTTGTAAATAGAGCTTTTGTGACGTAAGGATCATTGAACTCCTTAGACCATCGCTTTATAAATGCAAAGACAGCTTTAGCTTTGTTGACAGTGGAGTTTATATGGAGGTTAAAGGTGAGTTTGGAGTCCATTGTGACGCCAAGATCGATAAAATTAGTTACCTGATCTAGATTATGCTGTGATATTTTATAAGAAGCTGGTTGTACTGTTCTACGAGAAAAGCACATAACTTTACATTTTTTTAAGTTTAGCGGCATGTAGTTTGCTTTACACCAATGAACAAGGTTGTTAAGATCTGCTTGTAAGAAAGATCTATCTTCTATAGAGGAAAATGATTTAAATAGTTTTACATCATCAGCATATAATAAGATCTTAGAATGTTTTATTACAGACGAAATATCATCAATGAGTAGCAGGAACAGAATTGGCCCAAGGTGGCTTCCTTGGGGAACGCCCGAAGGAACGAAAATGACATCGGAAGAACAATTTTTGAAAATAACTTTTTGAGTTCTACCATGTAGGTATGAAGATATCCATCGAATAAAACTGGGTTGAAGACCTATTAGACCTAGTTTACGGATGAGCAATGAATGACATACTTTGTCAAAAGCTTTACTAAAATCCGTGTAAATTACATCTGTGTGAGCATTTTCTCTAAATCCATTTGAAACATAAGTTGTGAACTGCAATAAATTAGTTGTGGTAGATTTTCCAGTAGAAAACCCATGTTGAGATGGCGATATTGATGAGGAAATAGAGTACTTCAGATAATTAACAATGATTGCTTCAAATAATTTTGGAACCGCTGACAGCTTGGCTATGCCTCGATAATTTTCAATAGAAGACCTACTGCCATTTTTGTGTAGGGGTATTATAAAAGATTCCTTCCAAACTAATGGGAAAACACCTTTTTTTAGAGACAAGTTAAATAAGGATGTTAGGGGCTTGTAAATATTTACAGCACACTTTTTAAGAAAGCAAGCCGGAATGAAATCCGGTCCAGATCTAAATGAATCTTTTAAGGTTTTTAATGAATTTAAGACTACTTCCGGAGATATAACTGAGACATGAGTTAAATTGGATGGGGTAAGTCTAAACGGATAATCACTACTTTTAGGAGAGTCCATAGAATAATTCGAACTAAAAAATTTTGCGAACATGTTAGCAATAAGTTGGCTATCAGAAGACGCAGTGTTATTATAATTCATGGCGGACGGAAAACTATGAACTCTACGTTTTGAGTTGACGAAGTTATAGAATGATTTGGGATCGTGAACCAGTTTTTTCTTCATTTTGCATAAGTATGATTTGTAACATTTTTTGTTTAATGCCATGTATCTATGCCGCAAGACTGAGTACTTGACGTAATCTCTATGAAGACCAGATTTTTTGTATAGCTTAAAAAAGCGTGACTTTTTATTTTTTAATTTTTTAAGCTCTTTGGTGAACCATAACTGTGTTTGTTCTTCATTGACCCTGCGTTTAGGAACATACTTTAGAAATAGGTTATAGATGGTGTTATTGAAATGTTCAACACAAAGGTCAATATCATCTACATAGTTTGGCCAGGGAAAGCGCGACAACTCTTTATTTATTTTCTTGAAGTTCGCCTTTGCAAAAACAAATTGATCACTAGAACTGAAATAATTTTTAGTCCCATTTTCGTTAATAACTTCATAAGAGAACTCAATAGCAGGATGATAAACATCCTCCGGAAGAACTAGAGGGTCACACCGATTTAGGGAGAAGTTCGGAATATCATTAACGTATACTAAGTCTAATATCCTACCAAATTTATTTGAATTCAAGTTTATTTGGTTGAGGCAGAGTTCAGCCATTTCTTCAAGGAAAAAAATGTGATTATCTTTAGAAGAAACAGGTACAATATCCGAGTCATTAACGTTCCAATATATGCTCGGGAGGTTAAAATCACCCAGTACTACCAGAGTATCAGAAAGTGTCATCCTAGAGTTTATAGATTTAAGTGTTAACATAATCTCAGTCACTATTAAAGCTAGAGTGATGAAATTTTACCCACGTGTTGAGCCCAGGCCCCTATGAAGAAATTTGATGTAATTTTGGAAAATGGGCGGTGCCACGCCCACTTATTAAGGGTCAAACATTGAGGGTTTTATAAGCCATAACTCAGAAACCATTGAAGATATATCGATGAAATTTGGTACGCGTGATATACTTACTTAGGCAAATATTTGGACGAAAAATTGTTAAAATCGGTTGACGGCCACGCCCACTTTTATATATGGGTCTTATAAAGTGACCTAATAAAAACATTTTAAGCCATATCTCTGTCAAATATAAAGATCTATCACTGAAATTTTGTGGCATGAGTCCAACTATGGACATAAAACAAAAAACACAAAAATTTTGGAAAATGGGCGGTGCCACGCTCACTTATTAAGGGGCAAATATTGAAAGTTTTATGAGTCATAACTCAGAAACCATTGAAGATATATCAATGAAATTTAGTATGCGTGATAAACTTACTTAGGCAAATGTTTGGACGAAAACTTTCCAAAATCGGTTGACGACCACGCCCACTTTTATATATGGGTCTTATAAAGTGACCTAATAAAAACATTTTAAGCGATATCTCTGTCAAATATAAAGATATATCATTAAAATTTTATGGCAGGAGTCCAACTACGAACGTAAGACGAAAACCGTAAAAATTTTGGAAAATGGGCGTAGCACCGCCTCTTTTTTGAAGCAGGAATATACGAGATTTCTTAGCCTATAACTCGACAAATAATTTATATATAATGACGAAACTTGGTGTGTACACTTTTATTACTTGTGGTAATACATGTTCAAAATTTTAGAGAAACCGGTTGACCGCCACGCCCACTTTTATATATGGGTATTATAAAGTGACCTAATAAAAACATTTTAAGCGATATCTTTGTAAACTGTGTTGTACGGAGCTGTGCGGACGTGTTTTTGTTCGGCTCGGCTTTCTTTATTATAATTCGGTGGTTTTATATAATCTTAAAGCCTAAATTGCTCTAAATCAATTGTGTTAACACCAAGTGTTAAAACTGTGCTTATCGCCTTAAAAATAATTTTCTGAATTTTCGTAAATATAAATATTAAATATAATTATTAAAACATACATAGTACATACGTACATATATATGTGCAAAATCTCGGGCTTTTGCATTTATCACAATGCCTTGTGTTTGCGGTCAAAGGGTCGAGAGAGCGCATACCAACAAAGTGGAGTGTGGTAATTGCAATGAATTCTTTCATATGGATTGTGTTGGTGTAGTAACTGCCGACATTGAATTCTTGGCTATTTCAAACAAAAGTTTTTTTTGTAAAACTTGTGCCGCTCTTCGCCGTAAATCTATTTGCTCTCAGCAACCCGCAACTAACCAGGTGAATGCTTTCTCACCATCAGCTATTGCAAGTGCGCCAATCGCACATACTGCTAATCAATCTCCAGCACTCTCTAACAATGCTATCTCGCCTGCTCAATCGAAACAACAACAACAACACGCAGCATCTAATGAAGTCGCTATCAACAAGCATTTAACTATGTCTTCGATAGTAACTGCTCTCGACACTCTCCGTGCCGACAACTCTCGCATACAAAAATTACTCTCCGCTCTACATGCTGATAACAATAAGCTAGCCATGATCCAATAATTCTATATGGTCGTTGCACTGAAAAGAGAATAGGCGATTACCGTTGAACGGCCGTAGATAAAACTGTCAAAAACAGAAAAAACGCCAGCGAACATACAAGCGAACACACAAGCTATTTCCACGAATAACACGTGCAAGAGGGCAAAATCAAAACAAAAGACGATAATTTGACAGCTTACTTTTCCAAAAACAAAATAGCCGTCCTCTGCTGCGTCGACCATTATTATTGGATCATGAAGCTAGCTAACAAAATTGACAACATGCACGGTGAGCTATTGTCTTTGCAGCAATGTGTCGCTAATAAAGACAAATTGATCACCTCACTGTCTTCTGAGGTTAAAGAACTTCGTATGTTGCTCGAAAGTTCAAAAGCCAATATAAATAAAGAAAATGCACACTCAAATAAAAAACATGGTGCATCCAAAAATGCTACAACTGCTTCTCTAACATCATCGAATTCTGCTGAGACTCATACCAACAATAATGCTTCAGTGTCGTTTCCTACTGGGTCGCCTTCAGGAAATATGTGTAATAAAACCGTCGCCTCTGCTGCTCTACCTTCTGGTGTCTCCGTTTTATCTACTCTTTCTTATTCTGATACAGCAAAAAATGTATTTGCCAATAGCGCTCAATCTGCTAATAACAATGCTGCTGCTGCCACTAATACAGGCTCTGCTGATGATCCCAGCAGATGGATTACTGTGCGTAATAAAAAAGTTCAGAGACGAAAGAATCAATTGGTCGGCAGGAATGAGTCTACTGAACTTGATGTCGTTGTCAACAATAATGATAATAATATTTTATCTAGTGGTAGTATTAGTAATAGGCATAATATAAAACTATATTACCAGAATGTATCTGGAATGCGTACCAAAGCGAAAGAGGTATTTCTATTTACTTCTCGCTGTGAATTTGATGTTTTTGTTTTAGTAGAAACATGGCTTAATAGTAATTTTTTTGATGCAGAGTTTTTTGACCCTAATCTTTTTCTCACTTATCGAAAGGACAGGGATGCACAAAAAACCGGGTGTAGCAGAGGTGGAGGAGTTCTAATTGCCGTAAAGCGTACGCTGATGTCATCAGCCTTCAAGCTTTTAAATGAAAACTCCTTGTTAGACCAGCTCTGTGTCTGTATTTCTGGTACCTATGGTAATTTCTTCATTTGTGTATCTTACATTCCACCGAATAGTTCGGAGTCCTTGTATGCAGACCATACTAACAATATCATAAGTCTTTATGAAGGGAAAGAAGATTCCCATTTTTGTATTTGCGGTGATTTTAACTTGAGTAAAATAGTCTGGTCTGACATGCTTAGGGATAATTGCCTAACACCTGCGAATTTAAGTTCTTCTCATGAAATATATCTTTTGGATAGCCTTTTTGGTATTAATCTCACGCAAATCAACTATTTTAAAAATAAGCTTGGTAATATTCTGGATCTATTTTTTATAGATGAAAATTTGATATCTCATTTACAAGACTGTAGTTTCCCTATCTGCAAGTCAGACATGCATCATGTGCCCATTTCTATATTTTTCGAATTTTGTCATTTCCCATCCGTCCACATGAGTGACTCCCAATCATTAAATTTCAAGGAGGCAAATTACGATTTGTTAAATGCAATATTTCATGAGGTGGACTGGTCCTCTGTTCTACCTTCCGAAAGTGTCTCTTCGTGTTATGAGGCATACCTCCTCAAAATCTTTGAGGTTTTAGAAAGTAATTTATCGTTGCTTCCGGCCTCTCGCCAAAAATTACCGTGGTACACAAAGCGTTTAAATTGGCTAAAGAACCAAAGGAACAAATATTTTAAGCTCTTCAAAGACAATAATAACCTAAAATATAAAGAAAAATATATTGACTTTATGAATCGTTTCAACGATCTTGATAAAGTCCTATACAACAAGTATATATCTGGTCTCGAAACTGAATTAAAGTCTAACCCCAAAGCTTTCTGGAAATACCTTCGTTCTAAAAAAGGGTGTTCAAATATCCCAACCTGCATGAGTCTCGAGGACAATCGTTCTACCAATTTGACGGATACAGTCAATCTTTTTGCTGATTTTTTTAAGTCTAATTTTGTTAATGATACTAGTTGTAGCTCTTTTAGTTATACTTGTTCACAAACTATTGATTTCGGAGCTTTGTCAATTTCTGAATTAGATGTCCAACTCGGAATCTCTTCCCTTAAATCATCATTAAAAAATGACATTGACGGACTTTCCTCATTTTTCCTAAAGAAATGTAGTTCATCACTTGCTAAGCCAATATCGCACATTATTAATTTTTCTCTATCCTCAGGCGTTTTCATTGACCGGTGGAAAGTGGGTTCTATTACGCCCATTTTTAAATCAGGCAACAAAAATGACGTTCGAAATTATCGCCCAATATCAAAGCTCAGTGTTTTCTCGAAAATTTTTGAGAAAGTGGAAAGAGAAAATGTTTTTTTCAGTTAAGGAATTAATTGTCCCAAACCAACATGGTTTTGTCCGAAACCGCTCCACAGTTACTAATTTATCTGTTTTCTCAGAATATTGTATAGCAGCGTTTAAGAGTGGATATCAGATCGACACCATATATACTGATTTCTCCAAAGCCTTCGACAGGGTGTCGCATAAGTTTCTGTTATATAAGCTCAAATGTTTAGGGTTTCACTCAGTTTTTCTGTCATAGCTGGCCTCGTATCTGACAAACAGGGAATCTTATGTGGAAATAGAAAAAACCAAATCATACACTTTTGTGGCTACGTCAGGAGTACCCCAAGGTAGTATCCTTGGTCCTCTCTTGTTCGTTCTATTTGTGAATGATATCCACACGTGTTTTAATTTTTCTCATTTTTTACTATATGCTGATGATCTGAAAATGTATAGTAGAATTACGTGCTTGCAAGATGCCATATTACTGCAAAACGAATTAAATAATTTGAGTGAGTGGAGTATTAGGAACAATATAAGAAAATGTTTCCATATGACCCTTTCTAAAGGTCAAAATCGTATCAACACAAGTTACTCTATCCTAAATACGCAGTTGGCTATAGTAGAGGAGTTTTCAGATCTAGGGGTTGTTTTTGATTCTCGCTTCACTTTCGTAAGTCATGTGAACTGCATTGTGCCTAAAGCTTACTCTAATCTTGCATTTCTGAAGCGCTACGCCAAGGATTTTAAAGACCCTTACACAAGGAAATCGCTGTTTGCTTGCCTAGTTCGCTCTAAGTTGGAGTACGCCTCAATAATCTGGAACCCTTATTATTCTACACATTCTGATAGAATAGAGCGTGTGCAACGAAATTTTACTCGTTTTGCCCTTCTGCCTCTTAGGTTTGCTGACCCCTTTCCATCTTATCATTCACGCTGTCTTCTCATCAATTTAAATTCCCTTGCTAATAGACGCATGATCCAGTCCCTAATGTTCTTCTTTGATGTCATTAACGGCTCAATTGACTGTCAGCCACTTCTTGAGAAGATCTATATAAATGTACCTTCGAGGATGTTACGTTTTTTCTACCCTCTTCATGTTGATGTAGTGAAGTCAAATTATTTTAATTATGCACCTATATCGAGAATCGCTAGTGAGATGAATAGAATATATCAAAAATTAGATCTTGATTTCGCCATGCC
Organism: Urophora cardui; assembly: GCA_960531455.1. Lineage (NCBI taxonomy): Eukaryota > Metazoa > Arthropoda > Insecta > Diptera > Tephritidae > Urophora > Urophora cardui. Next base: position 61,259,654 of record OY482670.1, on the reverse strand, counting down.
TCGATCTCAATTTATCTCTAAGATATCTTCATACTATCATTGACTCAGGTCTTTGAATTTTGTTGAACAAAAATTATTTATTATATACGTACAAATTAACAAAATTATTAAACAGCGTCAATATTAATTTTTGACTGGGTCCCTTCTGGCCCAAAATGTGTTAAAATAGTGTCAAATTTAATTTTTGACTGGGTCCTTTCTGGCCATTAGTGTCCTTTAAGGCACACTCGCCCCTTAATGGGTATATCACTCCCTACTGAGTGAGTCTAATTTTGTAATTTTGTATTTTATTGTTTGCAAAAATGTATATGCATATTTTTGTACATTTATGTGTTCACTTAATATTAAAAAATCAAATGAAAATGAAAATAAAAATTGTATCTAAAATTGTATCTAGTCTGTAAGATTTTTTGTAATCATAGACTGAATAAACTGAAATTGAAATTGAAATTGAAAATGTGAAGATAATCCATTGAAATTTTGTGGTATGATTTCTACAATAGACCGGAAACAAAAAATAGAAAAATTTTGGAAAATGGGCGTGGCACCGCCTCCTTTTAGACAAAGGAATCTACGAGATTTCGGAGCCCATAACTCGACAAACAATTGAGATATTATGATGAAACTTGGTTTATACACTTTTATAACTTGTGTTAATAGACACGCAAAAATTTATTGAAATCGGTTTATGACCACGCCTAACTTTTAACAAAGATATTTCTGGAACACGCTTTGGAAATTTGTAACGTGAAATCTTTGTAACTGGAAGTCATAAAGGAATGAAATTTTGCACAAAGAATAATATTCATATGCTTAGTTGGATGACTGATAAAAATTTTGAAAATGGGCTTGGCTACGCCCACTTTATGCAGCACTCGCTTTCTATAAAATCCATCAAACGCAAACAAACAATGAAAACATACAGCTGAGTATCTAATGTTCGATTCCACTCGAACTTAGGCTTCCTTACTTGTTGGTATTGCCTATCTCCATACTAATAACCTTAATGGAACCCAATGAGATATAACTACCAAATTTCATTAAAATGTTTCTGTAGTTTTAAATTTAAAGGCGCACAAATATTGTGACATGAGATTTGTATATATATGTATGTATAGATGTATGTAGATATAGATAAGTACATATCTAAGAGCCAGAGCACTTTCAGAGATTTGGACTATGAAAAATTCGGTTACAGATAGACGAAAATATATAAAGATAGGTATGTATATATTTTAAGTCAAATTTTAAAAATAATTTTTCAATTTTAATTTCTGTTGTAAAAGAAAAATTATTATAATTAAAATTAAAATTGTTTGAGTAGTTTAAAAGTTTATCCCGCACAAAGAATGTTACATGAGATTTTTATATATATACATAGATGTACGTAGATAGAGATATGTATGAATCTAAGGCCAGAGCACTCCAGAGGTTTTGGGTATGAAAAATTCGTTTACAGATATATGTACATAAATAGATAAAAATAGGTACATATATACATATCTGAGGTCAAACTTTAAAAATAATTTTCCAATTTTCATTTCTGTTGTAAAAGAAAAATGATTGTTCATAATATTAGGGAAATACTTACCTTTCCAGATATTGTAAATAAATTTAAAAATAAAGTGAAATTCAGAAAACAAAACATTGTAATTTTAATCGAACCTTCAATTTGCATGCAAACGAATCGAATCCATTTGTATCATTTAAAAGAATTGCTTTACTTTTGGTCGTATATACATATGTATGTATCTTCGTGTCATTTCTTTGCTTTTGTACATATGTACGTGGGTATTAGGTATTCCAATTTTTCCGATTTTTACGATCCCGGGATTTTCGAGATTTGTTTTTATAATCCCGGGATCCCGGGATTTATCCCGGGATATGGACTTTAATTACACAGGCCGACATAATTTCCAAAAAAATTTTCTAACTCAAATAAAATTCTACTTTTCTAAAGGATTTCGGTGCGCAGATTCTGAATCTGAAGTCGGATTTTCGGTAATACGTGTAGGTTTTGAGATATTCATGTCCAAAGAGACGAAAAATGCGATTTTTTGCTATATTCACTGCTCAATCTGTTAAATTACTTACTTTCATTAAAAGATGATTGCAGCTATTGAAAGAACGATCATTTCTCTTGAAAACAGCGCTTTGCTTTTTCGGATATTTTATTCAGATATATACGTTGTCTTCAAAAGAAATGATCGTGCTTTCAATAGATGTAATCAGTTTTTAATGAAAGTGAGTAATTTTAAAAATATTGAGGAGTGAATATGGCAACAAACTGCGTTTTTCGCCTCTTTGGACTTGAATATCTGAAAAACTACACCGAAATCCTTTTGAAACGTAGAATTTTATTTCTGTTACAAACATTTTTCGACAAGTATTATTTTCCCACTTTGGAGTTGAAAAAAGTAAATACATTTTGAGAGAAACTCTACAACTTTAAAATGCAAAGAAAAAATAGATTTTTATTGCCATTTTTGATTATTTCATTAGTAACAAAATAAAATACGAATGTAAAATCATGAGTATTATTTAATAATACTTAAGAGTTACATTAAAAAGCACAACCAACAACGAAAATTACATACATTTGGTGAACAAAACATTTGCCTTTGCAGTTGGTACTTTTAGGATATTAATAAAAAGGCTTGCAATCATTTAATAATTTCCAATACAAAATTTTTTAGAATTTAACAACGCACTTTGTTTAAGCGAATATTTCCAAGCTTGCCGAAAAATTCAGAAAATTAATGCAACTTCTGAATAAATAAATATAGGAGGCACAATTTTGATATGAATTCCGAGTATGCAGCTGCGTATTTAATTTTAGTACAGTGTTGTAAGACTATCAAGATTTTGTTTCCATTTTCTTCCATTATTTACTTTCCATGTGGGAAAATTCCAAAAAACATTTGAGAAATAAAGGACCAAAAATCAGGAAATAGAAATTATCAAATGAATTTTGCCACAAGGTAAAAGCTTTAAAAATACCTAACGTACATTTCCTTACAACGCGTACTTCAACACAAAAAAATTTAATTATTAAAAAAAAAATCAAAAATTTTAATCCTTACTTTGACTAATGGACTTTTTTATTTTAGCAAAAATGTAGCACTTTCTTCCGGCTGTCACATTTTTATGTTCTCTTCCACACAGACTCAACACTTTTTTAGGGATGTTTGTTTTATTGACAAAATATAAAACATATTCTGCTCTTAGCACAAGTAAAAGGTTGCATTATTTTTGTTTCATTCATCACATGAAAAATGCAACACTTTAATAGGGCACAGGAGGGTCCGTACAGCTGGACCCCCACTCCATGAATTTCAAAAAAAAACTATCTCATTAATTTGTGCTTAATATGTGCTTAATTGGTCCCCAAATAAAAAAATTTGTGCTCAAATTTTAAGGGCTTTTTTTTTTAAATCAAAAGTGGGGGGTCCAGGTGAACGTTCCGCTGGACCCCCCTCTAAGATAGAGTTGACTCAGGGAAATATTGAGTATGCAGTTAATTTGTGCTTAATATGTGCTCGAAGATTGTGAAAAAAAAATTTCGAAAAAAGTACAGAGATGGGCTTTTTTTTAAAAAACAAAAGTGGGGGGTCCAGGTGAACATTCCGCTGGACCCCCCCCCCCCCCTAAGATAGAGTTGACTCAGGGAAATATTGAGTATGCAGTTAATTTGTGCTTAATATGTGCTCGAAGATTGTGAAAAAAAATTTCGAAAAAAGTCCAGAGATGGGCATCGGTATATATATGCATATGGTAGGTGGAGGTGGGGTATGTCAGGCAAAGCCCACTGTATAATTTCAAAGTTGACTAGCTCATTAATTTGTGCTTAATATGTGCTTAATTTTTCCACAAATAAAAAAATTTGTTCTCAAATTTTAAGGGCTTTTTTTTTAAATCAAAAGTGGGGGGTCCAGGTGAACGTTCCGCTGGAGCCCCCCCTAAGATAGAGTTGACTCAGGGAAATATTGAGTATGCAGTTAATTTGTGCTTAATATGTGCTCGAAGATTGTGAAAAAAAATTTCGAAAAAAGTACAGAGATGGGCTTTTTTTTTTAAACAAATGTGGGGGATCCAGCGGAACGTTCACCTGGACCCCCCACTTTTGATTTAAAAAAAAAAGCCCTTAAAATTTGAGCACAAATTTTTTTATTTGTGGAAAAATTAAGCACATATTAAGCACAAATTAATGAGCTAGTCAACTTTGAAATTATACAGTGGGCTTTGCCTGACATACCCCACCTCCACCTACCATATGCATATATATACCGATGCCCATCTCTGGACATTTTTCGAAAATTTTTTTTCACAATCTTCGAGCACATATTAAGCACAAATTAACTGCATACTCAATATTTCCCTGAGTCAACTCCATCTTAGGGGGGGTCCAGCGGAACGTTCACCTGGACCCCCCACTTTTGATTTTAAAAAAAAGCCCTTAAAATTTGAGCACAATTTTTTTTATTTGGGGACCAATTAAGCACATATTAAGCACAAATTAATGAGATAGTTTTTTTTGAAATTCATGGAGTGGGGGGTCCAGCTGTATGGACCTGGCACAGGACACATATTGATAATGCTGCAATGTAATAATGCAACATTTTCATTCAGAATAGGAAATGCTATTAGTATACAGATCTGAGACCAATAAAAATTATATAAAATATAACTTTTCTTTGCTATAATAGCGACATATTCTCTCTTTATCTTATCCCGAAAATCCCGGGATAAAATTCTAGCTATCCCGGGATTTTCGGGGTGCCAAAAAGGGAGGGATCCCGGGATTGGAATCCCTAGTGGGTATGTATTGTTCTGATTGTTTTGTCTTCTGCTTTACCGATGGCTTGTGTCGCCAACCATGCGCATGACTCTTTTTTTTTTCAAAAATTGATACTATTCTTTATAATATTTTTGTTATTTAAGAAGAGAATTTATTAACTTTTTGAATGCAGAACTTTAGTAAAAGGTTCAAAGTTTCATTTCCAAGAAGAAATATTTAAATCGGTTGGTCCGGTTTTGATTTATGGCCGTATAAAGCAAATTTTGGTTGGTTTTTTACACATTTTTACATAAATTTACGCTGTTTGGCCAAAAATTTAAATAAAAACTATTTGACTACTCAATCGGGGCACAATTACATGTTACTACCAAATATTATCAAAATTGGTTCAGTAGTTTAAAAGTTTATCCCGCACAAAGAATGTTTCATGAGATTTTTATATACATATATATAGATAGATGTATAGATGTATGTAGATATAGATAAGTACATATCTAAGGCCAGAAGGTACCCTTCAAAAATTTGAGGACCAGGTAGTCCAATGGGACGGGGGCTTTAAAGTAGGTCTGAAGGGACGTGGTTACGGACTTGGTTACATGTTATGCTGCATAGTACCACGCGTGAAGCGACCTAGTTACAGACATGGTTACATGTTATGCTGCATCGGACCACATCGAATATAAATTGTCGTTCGCCGCCAACTAATTCGTGGTTGGTCGGTAATTAGGCTCGGTCTAGGGTATTGCCAACTATACGGCAGAAATTATGAGAAATTGAAAGCTGATTTTCAAATGATGCCACTAAACAAAAAATATTGTTGGGTGTTTTTAAAAATTTAAAAAGGTGTTATCCAACTTAAGGCAAAACTTCAATTAAACAGAACTATTAGAGATATATTTACCATACGTGAGTAAAATATTATAAAATTTCATTTCTAAACAAAAAGCAATAGAAGAAGGGGTAATTATCTAGTTTAGAGTGCGGAGCTTAATATTTTTATTTGAATAAAAGGTTATTAACGACAAACACATTCCTTATATTTACTACATCACACTCAAAATGTTCAAATATGTTGCAAATAAATATTATATTTTGGTAAAACCAAAGCAATTAAACTGTACCTTTAAATTTTAATGAAATTTAATAAAACAGCAACTTCCTCAACGTACGTCTGTCAAATAGGCATTAAATTTGATGAAGAACAAACATGTTTTAATGTAAGTATTAATCATTATTCTTTAAGTTTTATTTTATTTAAACATCAAAGCACAAAAATTGCATATCGTCGGTGATACTGCAATACGTTCCATGTCACTTTTCACTTCTTCCTGAATACACCTAAATAACCTTTTTACACTTTTGTCAATCACATAGATTTTGCTTTTATATATAACTTCGCTTTTATAAATACTATAAAAATGTAAATAACACCGCGAAAAGTGAAAATATATATAATTTTTTCTCCTTCTTCAAAAATTTAGTCACGGCGACATAGAACGTTTTGCAGTATCACCGACGATATACTACATATTTCGCAACTGTAACATCAATTGTTTTTGGTGATTGTTCTTTCTGGCTCCCACTTTTTTGCATATCATTATTCGGCAGCATTGCCAGGGGAAATACTTTGGCTTGCTCTTCTTTCTAGAAGTGGGAAACTGTAGATAGTTTTTGATAGTTTAAAAAAAACTATTAATAGTGTTCAATAGTCTTCAAAAAAACGTTGTGTTGTTGTAGTCTATGAAATAACATGTAAAGGAAACGAAAATGATCTTTGCAACAAAAAATATATAGGCACAACAAAACGTACATTAGGAATAAGAATAGGGGAACATAAAACAGACGTTAAAAACAGAAAGTCGACCACAGCACTAGCGCAACACTTAACCAACACGGGACATGTAGCAGACTTTGATAACACAAGAATATTAGACATAGAAAAAAGAACAAGAACAAGATTAACATTAGAAAGTCTGCGAATACAGCAACAAATACAAAATACAATGAATTTCAAAGAGGACGTCGATAACATAAATTGCGCCTACAGATCAATACTAACGAGTAGAAATAGAATTGACGAATGACAGTAGGAAACATAGACCACGATAATTATGTATATATATATAAATATATAAATGTAGTGTAATGTAACTTGTTGAATATTTAAAATGTAAGTGAAAAGTATTTTGTTTAAAAGTGTTCAATTTTTAGGTATAATATTTATTGATGTCATATAATTTATTTATTTATGTACATATGTATATGTATATAGTATCAGTCTGTGTATTTATGTTGTGTGTTTTCTTCTTTTTAATTGTTTAAATAAATAGAGACTCCCTGATGAAGGCTGAGAATCAAGCCGAAATGCGTAGGAGAAAATAAGAAAACTTAGTTTTGCTTATTTATTACCGGCCGAAAAGCTCTCAAAATATACATATATATATGATCTATGGCCTTATATCAATAATAAAATTTCAATTTTTTTATTCTGTAAAAATGTCGAGTTGTATTATACGTATGTACAATAAATACGGAGTGGGTAACATTGCATCAATTGGTTAACATACATACATACATATATATATTGGTAGTGAAAATCACATTTGCAGTGGGAACGCAATGAACGGTAGTGCAAATCACATTTGCATTCCCATTCACTATTGAATGAAAATGCAAATAAACTTTTCACTACCACTCACTTTTGAATGGTAAGGCACTTGGGGCGACAGTGCAAAAATACCCATCATAGGTAGAAACAAGTATCTAATATCAAATGTACCATTTTCTTGCAATATGCCTCCAAAGTTCAAAGTTTCCACTTTGTTCGTTCTTGGTGCGCAAAGTGGTAAATGTAGCTATTTCTATGTTAAGCAACACAAAATGATTTTATTTTGTTTTTAGGTTGTTTCTAAGTATTTTATTTATTTATTTTTTCGTCAAGGTTTTTTCCTATGGACAAGATTTTCCACTGCATCGTTACATTCGTACACCATTTTAGCTCATATCTTTAGAGCTTTACAGCTATGTTATTAAAAAAAAACCCGCGTTATCACAGTGCACGTGATAGAAGTTAACTTCTTACATTAAGAATAATTATAACGAAAAAGTCCGAAGTAAAATAATAGTACCTGGATCACCACGCTTATCTCGGGCTGCCATTTCTTCGCATGTCCTCGCAAGCGATATAAAAAGTTAAAATAAAAAAATTTTTGGAAAAATGAAACTTTTCAGAAGTTTGCGCCCGAGGCCCCTTGTATACTAAATTGCATGTAAATTGTTGACGCCATTTGTGAGATCCAGAACTAAAGTAAATCCGCCTCGCTTGGTCGTGATACCTCTACCTCTTCATGTCCTTCTCCCTCTACTTTCTTTTTCCTTTCTCTTTTATCTCCGTTTCCTTTTTCTTTTACTTTTCCTTTTCCGTTTCCTTTCCCTATCGCTCTCCCTAACCCCTCCTTTGCTCTCACCATCCTATTCGTTCTCCCTTCCACTCCCCCAATCTCTCTCTCACCTCTTCCCTCTCCCATTCTATTTTGGTTTCCTCTCCCTTCTCCCTTTCCCACCCTCTCCCTCTCCCATTCCCATTCCATTCGACTTTCTTTTTCCTTTTCATGTTCCCTTTCCTTAGGGAACCAGGCTGAGCATTACATTGAAGAGATCACTATATTGAAGCCATGATATGCCAGAGGTCTCGGGTTCAAATCCCAGTCCGAGCAAACATCAAAAAAATTTTTCTAATTAATAAAAATCCAATTACGAGTATTGGGGTTTTTAAGAGCAGCGGTCACCTCTCGGCAGTGGACGGTATACCCTCCGAGTGTATTTCTGCCATTAAAAAGCTTCTCACAAAAAATGCATTCGCCGTTCGGAGCCGGCATAAAACTGTAGGTCCACCCAATTAATAGGAAAAACAAAAGAAGCGCACCTCGAATTGGGAGAAGCTCGGCCATAAAACTCGTCAGAGTTATAATAGCGCCATTGTATTATATATAGACTGCGGATCTTTATGCAAAAAATTTAAAATGATTTATTAAGAGTTATATTGATGCAAAACTATATATTCACATTCCAAAGCGAATTTTCTTGCTCTGTTTTGGATATGCAAAATATATGCAACTTATATGCAGGTTATATGCAAGTTATATGCAAATTAAAAGTACACCTTTTTTTACATCAGATATGGAATTTTAAGTGATATATGTACACAATAAGTAAAGTATAGTTGAATGCAAAAATCATATGTTCTATGCTGAATCTTTTGTTCTATGCAAATATAAAACCCATTACCACCCAAAAACAAACTGCAAATGGGAACTAATTTTTATTATAATAATTTTTAATGTAAAGAGGTAATTTTAGTTGTAGTTAAGACCACAATATACTACAAGTGTTTTCTCCACATTTTCAATGGAAACATTGTGACGCTTACGGTTAAGATCCGTTTATATGCTGAAAATGAACGCTCAACATCACAAGATGTAACCGGAGCATACTTAAATTCGCTCCAAAATTGACTGGGAATCTGTATTCCAGTTTCTAATATTTTGTTGTCACCTGAAAGTATTTTGGCTACTCCTAATATGACTTCAAAAGCAGATTCTTTTTTGAAATAGCTTAAATTTTGACCAAAACTATTTGCCCACATGTTCCTGACGTAGCGTCAAGTCCTTCAAAAGCTTCTGTTATTAGTGCCATTGAACCCATTAGGGAACTCCGCGAGACTCTAACTTGCGGATTAAAACTGCTAAACCTCAATTATTATGCAAATATGCAAATTATATGCAATATGCAAGTTATATGCAATATACAAAATATGCAGAAATAAATATGAAAGCTTAGAATATTTTGTTAATAACTTTCATTTTTCTCTTTGGAACCATATCGCTATCTCTTTTCCTTAAAAATATGCAATTGCATAAAGATCCGCAGTCTAATTATATATTATATATCGTTAAATGTCAATCGTGTTTCTATGACATTTAACGTTCGCGTTGCTGCCCCTTCCTAACAGTTCAGGATGATAAATATCAGTACAAATCAGTACAAAATCCAAAAAATCAGTATTTCTTAAGGTTTTTAAAACCATCAGTACGGGACACGAAAAATCAGTATTGTACTGATCAAATCAGTACGTCTGGCAGCCCTAGATACCAGTATCACCCAAAAACATACGGGGGTCAACCGGGTCCACGTTTTGACCCATATCCGGGGACCCGGCCTAGGCATTACAATTAAAATAGTTCTATGTCGAAGTCCTCATCAACACCTTTCATTCGATACCAAGGGCGCTCAGAAGCATTCGAGGTTCAGCCGGCCCACATTTAGACCCATATCTGGAGACCCGGCCTAGGCATCACAATTAAAAGAGCTCTAAGTTGATGTCCCCATCAAGACCGTTCATTTGATACCAATATCGCTCAGAGACATTCGAAGGTCAACGCGGTCCACGTTTTTACCCATTTTTGGGGACCCGGCCTATGCATCACAATTAAAAGAGTTCTATGTTGAAGCCCCATCAAGACCTTTCATTTGATACCAATATCAGTCAGAGACATTCAAGGGTCATCCGGGTCCACGTTTTGACCCATGTCTGGGGACCCGGCCTAGGCATCACAATTAAAAGAGTTCTATGTTGAAGTCCTCATGAAGACTTTTAATTTGAACCCATATCGCTCAGAGACATTCGAGGGTCATCCGGGTCCACGTTTTGACCCATATCTCGGGACCCGATCTAGGCAGCACAATTATAGTCCAACCAGTCAACGACGCACGCACGTAGCCCGTGTCAGCTGACACAACCTGTCTTATGGAGTTGTAGTGTAAATGCCCATTCACCAACGCATGACGACGGCTCTCTTGACGCACGTATCGTAGAAACCTAGCTCAATTTGATTTTTCACGTAATAACGTGTCAGCTGATGCTCTCATGATTGCTTTCTTTGCAACAGGGTTGCCGGAGCGATTATTTTGTAGTAAATTTGTACCAATCTTTCAATATGCTCCCAAAGTACCTCAATAACTATTCCGAATGTTGCCGATTATAAAATTATGTTAACATAAGTGTATTTTTTTTAAATATGGAGATAAAAATGTAATAAAAAAATTTAAGTTTTTTCTTGCGTTTTTTTTACTAAATTTGGCTATTGCCGCAATCGTTTTTTTACACGGAAATAAAAATGTAAATAGAGAAAATGAAGGTTTTCTGGCGTTTTTTTTTTACTAAATTGTACTACATATTGTATCAATCGTTTGTATTTGTTTTTATATGGAGATAAAAATTTAAATAGAAAAAAATGAAGTTTTTTCTGCTGTGTTTTCTTTACTAAATTTGGCTATTGTAGATATTTAATATATTTGACTAAAAATAGTATCTGTATATAATTGCTGCATTTTATTAATTTAAAAAATTAGGTTTCTTAGTGCCCATACATACATATGTACATATTCTTAAAAGCCTTTAAGAAATAGAAGTAGAAAATGTAGAAGCACGGAGTCAGAAGTAAACAAAACTGCAATTAATATTTGGTTTTAAATTATCATGATACAACATTTTCAATTTAAAAATTTATTTATTAATAAATTCTATGAATAATACGATTTTAAAGAAAAATTACTACGAAACCAAACACAAGTTACTACGAAATCAAAAACTGCATGTATACTTTGCTGTACAATGGTAACGCTGTTATTCAACTCATTCCAAACAAACCAAAAACAATGCAGAATGTAAACAAAGGAAAACAACTGATTCTTGCGTTGGGTATGCGTGCGTTTACGTGCGTGAATGGTGTCGATTTTCAACTATTGCGTGAGGTAACTGAGAGATATGACGCCGTCGGTCAATGGTTGGACTATTAAAACGATTCTACGTTGAAGTCCTCATCAAGACCTTTCATTTGATACCAATATCACTCAGAGACATTTGAAGGTCATCCGGGTCCACCGTTTTGACCCATATCTCGCGACCCGGCCTAGGCATCATAATTAAAAGAGTTCTATGTTGAAATTCGCATCAAGAATTTTCATTCGATACTCATATCGCTCAGATACATTCGAGGGTCATCCGGGTGCACGTTTTGACCCATATCTCGGGACCCGGTATAAAAGTTAGTAAAAAAATTAAATTTTTCGAGAGTTCACCTCCGAAGCTCCCGTACCAAATTTCATGAAAATCGTTGGATCCGTTTTCGAGATCCTGATTATATACATATATAAATACATATATATATGTATGTATAAGAATTGCTCGTTTAAAGCTTATAAGCTTGTTAGTTTGTTTTATTTTTATTAAACCACGTTAAAGTAATTCAAATGAAGTAGCGTATCCTATACAAATAAAAAGCTTATGGTTTCGGAAAAATGGCATAAAATGGTATACCTTAGTAAAAACCACCCGTATTTCTGTGTAGAATAACAACGAATGAATCAGTGAAAAGTATGGTCGATTTACATGACAATATTTCCAGTGAAAAATGTAAAATTGAAGTGGCTAAGTCGATAAAAGCTTTATTTTTCATTAAATTTATCTCTGCAATAAACGATTAAGTCGATATAGTAATCTTTCAACGTTTGCAATAACCGACTAAGTTTATTAATTTTTTTTTCGGATATAGTTTATTGTATCATTTATAATATTTTTTTTGTTTTTTTGTAAAAATTAATACTTTTTGGTAGAAGTTATAGATCCATTTCGGGGACCACCACATCTCTTCAATTTGTGACGGACTTTTCCTTTGAACCTGGGGTAAGCTCAGTCCGTCCAGGGTTCCTGGAAAGAGAAGGCTATAAATTCCTTTTCCAAGCAAAACAACCTGTAATTTCGATTACGATATATTTATTTCTCAAAGTTTCTACTTCTACGATTTCTAAATATGTACTCTGATCTCTTAAAGATAGGGAGGTAAAAACCCTCTCTACCTTCCGTCACCGAGGTAAAACCAGGGTAGGAAGAAACTCCGAGTATGTGTGAGTGAGTGAGGAAACTCCTCCTCACGGCGTGCTGTGGACTGGCCGTTTACGTTTCACACTCCTCTAGAACGCGGAGTGAGTTTTTAGTTTGTTTCTCCACTCCTTTTGTTGGAGTGAGGTTCGAAGGAGCCGCTCACGCTGCGTGTGGAGTGAGCCGCCGTAGGTTTCCTCTTCTCATGGTATAATGTGTCGGAGCGTGTGAGTGAGGAATACGCGATGACGCTGCATTAGGGTGCGTATATGTCGGAGAAATAGAAGAAAGAAAGATAGCGAAGAAAATTGTAAACGGGAGTTCTGTACTTCTATTTATGTCAGAGCTGCGATAAGCGCTAAACTCACCACAGATAATAGCAAAGAAAATACCTTACGGAAATAACGTATAGTGTTTATGTCGGAGCAATAGAAGAAAGGGAGCAATAGAGCAACGAAAATTGTAAATGGGAGTTCTGTACTTCTGTTTATGTCGGAGCAAAGGGTGACTAAAGAAATTCACCACATTAGCGCTATTATCATAGCAGAGAAAATAACATGGGAAACACGTGTAGTGTTTATGTCGGAGCAATAGAAGAAAGAGAGCAATAGAGCGACGAAAATTGTAAATGGGAGTTCTGTACTTCTGTTTATATCGGAGCTGTGCTATAAGCGCGTATCAAGGTATAAGAGCGAAGAAAATTAATTCATTAATTTTCTTTAGTCGATTAGCGATATTCATTATGGACACAGAAAGTTTCATCGGTGCAATTATTAAAAGACAACCTTTGTGGGATCAAAAAAAATCCAAATCACCACAATAAGTTTGTCTTGGATAAGCTGTGTTCGGCCGTAGCATGTGAAATGAAGTCCACACGTAAGTAAATATATACGACTTCATTCGTAGAAAATAAAATAGGGTTTAAAAATTTTTAAGTGACATTTTGATAAAATTTTTCGATTTTTAAATTTTGTAAATCTATTTTATTTTTTTATGAATAAGAGGGATATTGTTTATGTGTTTTATTACTTTTTATGCATAATTTTTATATAACCTTTCAAATTAAAAAAAAAGTTAAATATGTAGATAAATATGTGTGCAGAAATATATGTAAATATTTCTTATGTATGTATGTGAATTTTTTATATTAAGCTACAAAGTAGAAAACACAAAAATATAATTTTGAATGTGTACATTAGAGTGCGTTTAAAATTCAAATTAACGATATTTTACTGTATCGCCTCCTCAATCTGTAGCAACATGGTTAAAGATATCACACGTAAATTTTGGTACCGATTGGTGGCGGTTAAGGCGTGGCGCATTGAGGTCAAAGTTCAGAAAACTCTATGAAGGGTCAAAAAATCAAAATATTTTTTTAACTATATTATACCCAAAATTAATACTTATATACCCAAGGATAACAAATATAAATTTTGGTTCCGATTGATGACGGTTTAGTGGTGTTATAAGGGGGTCAATGTTCACATTGCCATAGAAGACTTACCATAACACATAACTTTTTTAAGATTTATCTTACATACACGAATATTTCAAAAGCAAGTTTCTGCTTTTAATAAGAGTATTATCAAACAGTAATAATGCGCTAGATATTCTGTTGGTTAACATTTTGGTGTGCCTTTAATTCAAATCGAAAACTGTAAAAATTCGTACAATTTGTCTGGTACAAACCATGGAATGCTCCTTCATTTGATACCAATATTGCTCAGAAATATTCCGTGGTTAAGCAATACCCGAATTCTAGAAATTGCCATCGCTAAATGTTTTTCCTTTCGTTTGATAGCCATATTGTAGTATAATTTTAATATTTTTGGGCAATCACATTTTGACTGATAACTCAGTTATCGATAAATTTATCGAAATATATCGTTCAAATGAAACCTGGGGCCATCCCCTTTCGTTTGATACCCATATTGTAGGGTAATATTAAGGGTTTTGTGCAATCGCATTTTGACCGATAACTCAGTTATCGATAAATTTATCGAAATATATCGTAGTCGAAATAAAACCTGGGGCCATCCCCTTTCGTCTGATACCCATACTGTAGGGTAATTTTAATGTTTTTGGGCAATCACATTTTTACCGATAACTCAGTTATCGATAAATTTATCGAAATATATCGAAGTTCAAATGAAACCTGGGGACATCCTCTTTCGTTTGATACCCATATTGTAAGGTAATATTAAGGTTTTTGTGCAATCGCATTTTGACCGATAACTCAGTTATCGATAAATTTATCGAAATATACCGAAGTTCAAATCAAACCTGGGGACATCCTCTTTCGTTTGATACCCATATTGTAAGGTAATATTAAGGTTTTTGTGCAATCGCATTTTGACCGATAACTCAGTTATCGATAAATTTATCGAAATATACCGAAGTTCAAATGAAACCTGCGGACATCCTCTTTCGTTTGATACCCATATTGTAAGGTAATATTAAGGTTTTTGTGCAATCGCATTTTGACCGATAACGCAGTTATCGATAAATTTATCGAAATACATCGAAGTTAAAATGAAACCTGGGGCCATCTCCTTTCGTTTGATACCCATATTGTAAGGTAATATTAAGGTTTTTGTGCAATCGCATTTTGACCGATAACTCAGTTATCGATAAATTTATCGAAATATATCGAAGTTCAAATGAAACCTGGGGCCATCTCCTTTCGTTTGATACCCATATTGTAAGGTAATATTAAGGTTTTTGTGCAATCGCATTATTTCTGTTAAACGACTATGCGACTAGACTGAGCTAGTCGCAGCACAGTCAGCAATTCAAACCCTGGTTATATCTTTATCTTAATTTGGCATAAACAAAATTTTATTATTGCAATAGTCTCCAATAACATAAGGAAGCCTAAAAATTCCCATGAAAACACGCATATGTGTTTACATCAAGGCTGCTCAACAAAATAAACAAAAAAATTTGTTTCAATAAACATATAAAAAAGATATCAAAAATTTATATTGCTTTGCTGCTTATCAAAACCAAAATATTTCCGATTCCAAAATTATCAATAAAATTGTATCACAATTAATTTTGCTAATTTGATATCAAAACAAAATAACAAAAAGTATTTCGTTTTGTTTATGTTTGTTTGTTTGTTGCTAAGATATACATACGTATGCATGTACATATGTATGTATGAATACATATTTATATGATAGGTTTTCAGTTTTTTTTTATAGGCACAGGAAACAAAATTATTTTGGTAATCAATTTTTTGTTTGCAGCTGAAACAATATTTTAAAAAAAATTTTGTTTCGGCAATTATCGAAACAAAAAAAATTTTGATAATTTTTTTTGATTTTTGTTGAAGCAATTTGAATTTAGTTAAATTTTTTATGCTTTTAAACTGAAAAGTTTCAACATAAACAAAATTATTTTTTGTTTATCGTTAAAAATATCAATAAATTTCAGCCCTGGTTTACATACCTACAAACAAACATATATACGTACTAGCATACCCGGCCAAGCTTCGCATTGGCTTTCTGTTATCAACAGTCATCATCATCTTATTAGTGATTTGATATTCAAAATAAAGGATACTTTTATTTTGTGATCTGCTTCGCCATCCTGATAAAACATATTTTTTATTACTGGAAAGGTTTATATTTTCAAAAAATTAAATACAGGATATTCTTTGATTTGACTGAAAATGAAATCACAAATGAAAAGTTGTCTGGATTTGGATGAAGAACGAAATCAGA
Source organism: Urophora cardui (assembly GCA_960531455.1). Taxonomy (NCBI): domain Eukaryota; kingdom Metazoa; phylum Arthropoda; class Insecta; order Diptera; family Tephritidae; genus Urophora; species Urophora cardui. The sequence goes on along the minus strand of OY482670.1, from coordinate 61,243,189 downwards.
AATAAAATTGATTCATTATATAAAATCAAAAGGATTTGAGAGTGGCCACTGTGGTGTAGTGTGTGAAAGGCTCGCCTGCCATAAAAGAGGTCTCGGGTTTTATCCCCAGTCCGGACAAACTCCAAAAAAAAAATTTAATTAATTAGAAATCAGAAATAGCGGTCACCTCTCGGCGGTGGGCGGCATACCTTCATAGGGTATTTCTGCCATGAAAATGCTTCCCACAAAAAATGCATTCCCCGTTCGGAGCCGGCATAAAACTGTAGGTCCACTCAATTAGTAGGAAAAAACAAAAATTAAGGAATGCGCCTCAAATTAGGGAGATAAGCTCGTCCTTACAACTCGTTAGAGCTATTTCAGCGGCATTGTATTATACACACTATTATATTCTCGTCAAAGATATTATTAACAAACATTTTGTAACAATTCCTAAGTTTTCGGTTATGGAAGGAACCTAAAATTTACTCGAGAAATTCAAATTTGGACCTTATATACTTTGGTGTAAATAGAAATAAAATACAACAGCGATACGTGCCGGATTTTTCTTCATATGTATGTACACATGTTTTTGGTATTCTCTATCTCCATACTACACAATGAGATATAACTACCAAATTTCATTAAAATGTTTCAGTAGTTTTAGACAAATATATATATATATATATATATATATATATATATAAAGTCAAATTTTAAAAATAATTTTTCAATTTTAATTTCTGTTGTAAAAGAAAAATTATTATAATTAAAATTGTTTGAGTAGTTAAAAAGTTTATTCCGTACAAAGAATGTTACATGAGATTATTATATACATATACATATATGTAGAATGTATGTACGTAGATAGAGATATGTATGTATGAATCTAAGGCCAGAGCACTCCAGAGGTTTTGGGTATGAAAAATTCGGTTACAGATATACGTAAATAGATAAAAATAGGTATATATGATTGTTCATAATATTAGGAAAATACTTACCTATCCAGATATTGTAAATAAATTTAAAAATAAAGTGAAATTCACAAAACCAAAACATTTTAATGTTAATCGAACCTACCATTTGCACGCAAAGCGAATCGAATCCGTTTGTATCATTTCAACCAGAGATTTGCTTTTGCTATGCACGCGTGCAAAAGCTTCTTGTAGCTTTCACACCGACAGCCTCAGGGTGAAAACAGAATCGGTACGTAACGACACGACATTGCGACAACGACAGTACCTTGACGTAAAAATGTCGGTGCGAAGCCAGCGACTGAAACATAATAAATGCGGCAACGACCACCCCTACAGAAGGCTCGTTGCTGCCACATTATAGTTTTTCATTCACAGCTAAAAAGTTTTTGGTTCAGATCGTAATTTTTTAATGTAAAATAATAAATTAAATAGTTAAATTTATTAATTGAATGCTTTAAACTGTTATTATATTTGGTTGTGTATAAATACTTCTGTTTCGTTAGATTTATTGAGTTGTCAAAATTTTCATATTTTATAATGCAGTGGCAACTCATTGTCCGCTCGTCGTCGTCACCAAAATTAGAAATCGGCCTAAGTTGACGACAACGTAATTTTGTCGGTGGATGAAGTCGTGCCGCGTCGTCTTTATTATAATTGCTTTCATAAGAATGCATGGGTTTTAATTTTGACAGGCTGTCGTTGTCGCAATGTCGTGTCGTTACGTTCCGATTCTGTTTTCACCCTCACACGGATACTACAGAAGTCTTCGTGCACGAAAAGAAATGGTGTTTGCAAATTTTTGTTCAACGATTTCTAGTCAGCGTTAGGCTGTTGATAGCCCCGTCACAATCAACTGCTGGATGTAGTTGCATTTTGCTGCATGTAGGTGCATCGCCACAATCATCTTGCGTTTCTTTGCGATCAGGGCATCGGAGCGAAAGTTTTTTTTTTGTTAGATCCGCTCACAAAAGATTTTTTTGCTGGCTCCGCTCTTAGCTCCCAATTTTTCTTTTTTGCGGTGATCAGGGATACTGTTTGTGGGCATTTCTTACCAAACTGGTATAGGAAGTAAGTTTATACTAAATGTATAAAAGCTGTTAGCAGAGAAAATGTGGATGTGATACATATAAAATGAAATTTTCATGCTGTAATGGAAATTCAAAAATATGGTTGGTCGTAGTTCGACTGGTGCGCGATAATTTTTAAAATAAATGCGATTATAAAAACTATTCGCTGTCATCTTACGAGATGTATCAATAAATACATGTCGAGTCCATATGAAATTTTTCCTCCTCTTACAATGCGCTAAATCGGTTAAAAGAAAAAAACTTATTAAAACTAAATAAATAACATAAACAAAAATTAATAGGGATGCATGTCTACCAGACTTACAGCCAGTTTCACGAAAGAATTTAAGTTTAATTTATTTTTTTTTACTTGAATTTTATATGAAATCTGACAGGGAAAGAATTAAATTTTCACTTAAATTTTTTCGTGAAACTGGCTGTTGGAATAAACTTTTATTTAAATAATTATTCGAATAAAAAATTATTTTTAAAATTTTTATTTAGATAAATTAGTTACAAATAAATTATTGGGAAATTTATTTGCTATTTCAAATAATGGGTTATATTAATGAAAGCCAAGCATTTGCTTTTGCTTCACATTTCAGACCTTTTACTCACATTTTGAAATTTGGTTCATACAAATTAATGTCAAATTTCCGAAATCTTGAGTAAAAGCATTTGCTATATTTTTGTTAATACGACCCAATAAATAAAAATTCTGGGTAGAAAAAAACGGCATTTGAGGAACATATAGATACACACATATGTACGAGTACATGGTTTCGATTTTATCACAAAAATGTATGTAAATAATAAGTATTTATAATTCGAATAATTCTTTTTGCAGTAAACGAAATTATTTATTGAAAGAGTTTTTAGTGCTTAGCACGAAATTTTTATTTTAATTCAATTTTTAATTGTTGGGGTAAGTGGAAAAAAATTCAACAACTATTTACAGCGAAGGTTGAGTGTATAGCTATTTCACGAAAAACCATTTTCGATCATCAGCACTCTTTTCGGAAGTGGATGCACCGGGGATTGAACCCGAGTCCATTCCAACTTCAGCCGCAATGACCCAACGGATAAACACACTCGGCCATTGAGACTCTGTGCAAGCTGTTGGATTTTCCCCACTTTTGCCTTTTTCATTTTCAAAATTAACGTTAGTGTGTATATGCTTTTGCATATATTCTCCACAAACGTGCTGAATTTTTTGTTGTAGGCAGTTCGCAATGAACATTGTTGTTGGTATTTTATTTTATGTATATACCAAACAACGTTAACAATTTTACTTGAAAGAGTTTTTAGTGCTTAGCACGAAATTTTTATTTTAATTCAATTTTTAATTGTTGGGGTAAGTGGAAAAAAATTCAACAACTATTTACAGCGAAGGTTGAGTGTATAGCTATTTCACGAAAAACCATTTTCGATCATCAGCACTCTTTTCGGAAGTGGATGCACCGGGGATTGAACCCGAGTCCATTCCAACTTCAGCCGCAATGACCCAACGGATAAACACACTCGGCCATTGAGACTCTGTGCAAGCTGTTGGATTTTCCCCACTTTTGCCTTTTTCATTTTCAACATTAACGTTAGTGTGTATATGCTTTTGCATATATTCTCCACAAACGTGCTGAATTTTTTGTTGTAGGCAGTTCGCAATGAACATTGTTGTTGGTATTTTATTTTATGTATATACCAAACAACGTTAACAATTTTACTTGAAAGAGTTTTTAGTGCTTAGCACGAAATTTTTATTTTAATTCAATTTTTAATTGTTGGGGTAAGTGGAAAAAAATTCAACAACTATTTACAGCGAAGGTTGAATGTATAGCTATTTCACGAAAAACCATTTTCGATCATCAGCACTCTTTTCGGAAGTGGATGCACCGGGGATTGAACCCGAGTCCATTCCAACTTCAGCCGCAATGACCCAACGGATAAACACACTCGGCCATTGAGACTCTGTGCAAGCTGTTGGATTTTCCCCACTTTTGCCTTTTTCATTTTCAACATTAACGTTAGTGTGTATATGCTTTTGCAGAGTCTCAATGGCCGAGTGTGTTTATCCGTTGGGTCATTGCGGCTGAAGTTGGAATGGACTCGGGTTCAATCCCCGGTGCATCCACTTCCGAAAAGAGTGCTGATGATCGAAAATGGTTTTTCGTGAAATAGCTATACACTCAACCTTCGCTGTAAATAGTTGTTGAATTTTTTTCCACTTACCCCAACAATTAAAAATTGAATTAAAATAAAAATTTCGTGCTAAGCACTAAAAACTCTTTCAAGTAAAATTGTTAACGTTGTTTGATATATACATAAAATAAATATCAACAACAATGTTCATTGCGAACTGCCTACAACAAAAATTCAGCACGTTTGTGGAGAATATATGCAAAAGCATATACACACTAACGTTAATGTTGAAAATGAAAAAGGCAAAAGTGGGGAAAATCCAACAGCTTGCACAGAGTCTCAATGGCCGAGTGTGTTTATCCGTTGGGTCATTGCGGCTGAAGTTGGAATGGACTCGGGTTCAATCCCCGGTGCATCCACTTCCGAAAAGAGTGCTGATGATCGAAAATGGTTTTTCGTGAAATAGCTATACACTCAACCTTCGCTGTAAATAGTTGTTGAATTTTTTTCCACTTACCCCAACAATTAGAAATTATTTATTATTCAAATAAAGATAAAAACAAATTATTCATCTACTTATTATTCGTTATTCGAAAAAATTTTGCTCAACTCTGATAAATATCTACAGATATGTACATATGTAAGTGATTTTAGCTCCAGCTCCGCCAGTGGCGTAGCTAGAGAATTTTTCGGGGGGGGGGGGGGTCACAGCCAATGTAAAAAAATTTACCAAAATAAAATTACCAAAAAAAACTACAATTTTTTTTACAAATGATAAAAATCGCTAGCTTAGAATGCAAATTGTGTAAGTCCTTTTTTAAAACTTTGTAGGAGAGACAAAAAACAAAAAACAAAGAAAAATTCGAAATGAAAAAAAATTTCTGTTCATATAAATATTTTGGACTTACACAATTTTTTTCGCTTTTTGGACTTACACAATTTGCGTATCACTGAATAACAACGGGTAGAAATATGACAAGTATCTCAGACTTGTTTAGCGCAGTGCGTATTTGATTTTTCTAGCGTTCTACATAAAAATACACTTTTTCATAAAAGTGGACTTACACAGTTTGCACTCTAAGCTAGCGAAATGTAATTTTTTCAGACTATAATTTAACATTTTAGTACACAAATATCGCTTATAATACATATATCAAACTCTTAAGGCCCTTGGCCACTTAAAATCTGGAATGTTAAGAAGTGTGTACATATGTGTTAGTGTCGGGTGATTGACACAAATATCTAAAAGATTTGATTCTCATCAACGCGAGCCCGAACAAGAACGTGTAGCACGACGACTGCCGATTGCACTAACACACACAAAAAACTCACACATGCACACTGCTTGACATGCCAGATTGTCAGTTGCCAAGGGCCTTTAACTATACTTCAAAAGTAAGTCTCATATTCTCTTCTGGAAATCTACGCGCATAGGTAGATTTTCAAGTTTTATGCGCCCAAAATTGAATTTTGTAAAATTGTTACAATTACAGAAAAAAACATACCCACATATTGGAAATAGAATGGGGAACAATAATTCATCGCTTTTTTCCCGACCCCATACTCTGCACTTGCCCTAGACTCGTAACTTTGCATATCTGAAGTTAATTTTTTTGTTTTTTTCTTACATATTTTTAAGTGCTAGTTTCAACTTGAATATTTATTATTTAAAGCATTTCATTTAAGTAATCGTGATGAATCCTAAAGGTTCAAGTAATTATTAACACTTTTCAATAATATCCTTGGTTTCCAATAATTCTAAGTTTATAGTTTTAAGCTTTTAAAGTTGGGATATTTAAAAAAAAATTATCACTCTTTTTCTTGTTGAAAATTGGTTTTGTTATGTTGCTCTGTCAGACTCAGTCAAATTAACCCTCGGACATGATATCTAGTACAATTAGTAGTTAGCCGACAAAAAATTACGTCGCACAAAGCCGCACTTCACTACTAGATACAGGGTTTTTCATATGTACCTACAATAATTTTCTTTTTGTGCTTTATATTTAATTTTAATGTTTATATTTCTAACGCATATCTTGGTTAATGTAGGTGATGCTCGAAAGTAACCCAGATATTTAGCAGCGATTATTGTTAACTTTTTAGGTAGTATTTTTAGTATTTCCAATTTTTCAAAGTCAAGGAAGTACTTATCGTAAAATGGGCTAAGAATTATAAACCTACGTTTTTTAGTATGCAATTTTGCAGCCCATTCAATTGTAATATAATAATATGCAACATTCAACTTTTTGAAAAATTTCATTGGCTTTTCGGAAATTTTAATTGGAACGGTCTCACGTACATATAACGCAAATACCCTACAGAAAAAAAATTACTAAAATCGACGGAAATTTTTACAGCATTGAGAATAGCACTTTTTACACTAACATTGGTTGGCTACATAACAGTACACTTAGAAATCTCCTCAAAATCTTCTATAAATTCTGGCCGCGCTTTGAAATTTTTAATCCACTTTTAGAAATTTCTACGATTTTTCGGATTTTTCCATAAGCTTAGAAATCCTGCTTAAGGCGATTTTTATTGAAAAATTGTTTACATTTTTAAACGAAAATAAGAGAGTCAAATTTTCGACAGAACTGTTAGAAATAAATTTAAAAACTCTGGCGTATGATTTTTTTTTTTTTGAGTCACTGTATATATTTTTCAATAAAATCGACTTTTAACTAGAGCCCTAGATACCCGGGTATCGAGCAATTCGATCTGATCGTTTTTGTTTGAAGCCCGTTTGTTGTTCAAATGCCCGTACAAACATTCGAGCATTCGAGCTTACAAACAAAAAAAATTTGTATCGGAAAAACAAAAATAAAAAAAAACTACATATAAAGAAAAAAACAAACTTCAAAATACCCGAATTGTTCAAATGACCGTACAAACATACGGGTAATAAACAAACAAACAACTCTTCGAGCATTTGAACAACAACTGTTCGGGCTACTCGAAAATGTTCAAAAAAAATCGAGAGCTCTACTTTTAACACAAATTATTAAAATTTTGCATTAAACAAGCAATTTGGAATAGATGTACACAATAAAATATTTCTACCTATGTGCTACGGTTATAAATAATAATTTTCTTATATAATTTAGTTTTTTAATATTCCATTTTGACAGACATTAAGTAAAATCTCAAGTTCAGATACTCTTATACGTTGCATATTTATTCCCATTGTAGTTTATACTAATATTATTTGATTAAGATGATAAGTAATTGAAAGAAAACTTGAAATTTAAATAATTGGCGTTACTTTTCTGTTATTAGCATGTTAATAACAGCAATACCGTATAATAATTTTAGAGTTTGTTGAGCCGTAGGGAAGTGCAGCAACCGTAGGAATTTTACCACAAAAGAGCGAATATAAGTACAAAGAATGTAAATTGTGGTAAAATTCTTGCGGTTCTTGCACTTTCCTACGGCTCAACAAACGCTAGAATTATAAGTAATACTTCGTGAAAAAGCGCTAAATTTCGAATTACCAATTTCGAAAAATTACTATTCTCATTGATTTTTTCCTGAAAAAGAAATGTATGCTAATAAAGTCAAAGATGGTTTTATGGTCAAAAGGAATCTTACGGGGGGGTTTTGTCCCCAAACCCCCCCCGTTACTACGCCACTGAGCTCCGCTCGTTCCAATGATTTTAGCTCCTTTTCTCTTAGCTGCGCTCCGCTCCATTGCCCTGAACAAATGTCAATTGCTTCTTCTTATGCCTTACATGCAGCAAAAGTTGAAAGTTGGGAACTTTTTTATGGTAGATGGCGCTAGTGCTGCTGGATGTGTCGATCCCCATGCACATTCCACTCAGCTGTCAATGCATGCTGCTCCGTCAAAATTTCATTGTGACGGGGCTATGAGGTAGAAGGTTGTGCTGCTCGCGCAGTCTCTGAACGCTTGTAAATGAATGTGCGTTGGGGGTAGTCTTTTTTATCTAATTTTTTTAAGTAATATTTTTATTAGGCTTTGTTGTCTTGCTCTTATTTTGTTTGTGTTTTTTTTGTGAAGTTAACCCTAAAAAGATAATCTGCGTCAAAATTACGCATCCCCTTTCGAATTATTGTTCTCACTCCCCCAATTATGTGAATACGTCGCTGAACGTTATATATATTTATGTTGTGCTGCATATCTCTCACGTGACACATAATTTTCTGTGGTAAGCAGCGTTGCCGTTGAAAAATTTTCGTGGTGGCTAGATTTGATTTAATTTGTGGCTAAAAATGGCTAAAAAATTTGGTTCGTGGCTAAATTTTGTTTCAAATTAATATGTTTTAAATTTATTTTTAAAATTCAGTCACAAAACTATTGCAAACAATATAAGGAAAAAATCATAAATTTGTGTAAAAATAAAATATTCATACATACATAGTATGTACTTAACTATATCTAAAACAATTAGATATCACATTCAATATCTATCATTATGTCGTCATCAATAATTGACTCTTTCTCTTCATAAATTAATTCTTTCTTCATTAATTTAATGAGATCTTCTGTTATTTCAAATTCATTGCAACATTGTTTTACATTCTTTAAGCCATTTCTTATAGTTAAGATTCAATATTGTAAGATGCATTTTGTTTCGATTTTTGGTTTTGACAATATTTATTACGGAAAAGGTTCTTTCCTCTTCGGCGTTGCTAAGTGGTAGAAGTAGCAAACAATATACAAAATCAGTTAGATCCTTATACGGACTTTCATCGACAGCCTACTATTCCACTAGCGAGTATCAACAGGCATTTATCGATAGTTGCGTTACTTGTTTTGTTTTTTAACACTTAAGGCCCTTGGCAACTTACAATCTGGATTGAGAGAAAGTGTATATGTGTGAGTGTCGGGTGATTGACGCAAATATCAAAAATTTTTGATTTTCGCCGCCGCGAGCCGACAACAAGTACGTGTAGCACGACGGCTGCCGATTGCACTAACACACACAAAAAACAATCAAATTTGACTAACTCACTCAAAAAAATACTCAAACTGGACAATCCAGATTGTAAGTTGCCAAGGGCCTTTAAATCGATTTGTGATAATCGCTGAATTGAATTAGCGTTACCACATCTTTCCTATGTGCAAAATTATGGTTCATTACAAGCGGTGGCTAGAAACGTGGCTAGTGGCAAAACCCAAATTTTGGTGGCTAAAAAAACACGGCGGTGGCTAAATCTAGCCACCAAATGGCTAAAACGGCAACGCTGGTGGTAAGTCTTGTAAATTTCCCAATATGAGGGGTCAGTGAGTCAAAATTACGCATGATTATCTTTACCGTGACTTTCAGGAAAGCATTTCTCACGTATTGCATAAGGACAAGGATGACTTTCATTCATCATAACATTATACTGAAGAGCCAGTATAATAAAAAAACTATATGTGTTGTATTGTGGCAGCTATGGGGAAGAGGGTAAAGTGCTCGCATGCCATTCCATGGGTCGCCGGTTCAACCCCCAGCCGACCCAACACCAAAATTTAATTTAATTAATTTTCTAATTAAAAGTCAATTATTAGGTTTTTAAAATATTGGTCACCTGTCGGTAGTGGACGGCATACCCTCTGAGTGTAACTCTGTCATGAAAAAGCTTCACCGTTAGGAATCCACATAAAACTGTAGGCACACCCAATTAGTAGGAAAAACAAAATTAAGGAGCATGCACTGAGAGAAAAAAAATATATGGAGGGGTCAAAGAAATTGTTTACCTATTTTGAACACTACTTTCTTTGTTTTGAGTAAATTTTCCTTAAAACATGTTAAAAGGTTTATAAAATATTGTTTTTACATGCGTTACCATGGTTTCATATACTTGTTTTGAAAAAATTCATATATTAAAATAATGAAAAATTCTTTAAGCGCCATTCCATTCACAACTTTCCTTGTTTTGAAGACTTGATTTCTTTAATTTTGAGAAATTAAATTCCCATACAAATCCCCATGGCAACGAATTTGTTTGAATGTTTTTTTATGTTTTTTCCACATTTTTGAGAAAATTTACACAAAACAAAGAAAATTTTGTATTGGGACGCGTGTTCAAAATAAGGAAAATTATGTCTTTGATCGAGAGAAATTTTTTTTTTGAGTGTGTTTCGAATTAAGAAAGAAGGTCGAACTTAAAACTCGTTAGAGCCAGTGTATCATATCATATTATGTATTGTATATAATTCTTTTGCTTCTTTTTAATCAGCGCTTAACGGTCTAGACGAGTTTGGCCGAGTCCAAAAAAGCGCACCAGTCGTGTCTGTTTTGTGCTGCCAGGCGCCAATTGGAAATACCTAGGCAGAACGAGTCGGTCTTCACCTGATCTTCCCAAAGCGGAGAAGGTGTCCCTTTCCTAATTTTGTTCATACTGCCCTTCCAAAAAAGGCGAAAGGCAATGGGTCATGCAATAAGTTCAATAATGCTATATGTCGCGAGGACAATATTTGATATGTTCCAAAATTGTGTTTGACGGACCTTCATAAAAAGTTTTCATTTTGTTTTTCTTAATGAGTTTCCAGTTCATTTAGATTGTAAGTCAAAAAGTCTGATTTTTGCAGCAAAGTTATTCAAAAAGTGACGGAAAATGGGTGTTTCCTAATTTCAGGAGAAAATTGAAGAAGTTGTTTTGGTTTAGTTTTTTTATAGTAAACAGATTTAAATATATTTTATTTATAATGTTTACATTTATTTTACATGTCTATAATAAAGTTTGTGCAAGTTCAGGGCAAATTTGTAAATAAACTGTGAAGATATACATAGCTGAAACCCCCATCATGCGTCAATTTTACACATGATTATCTTTAACGTATGTAAAAATATGATTATCTAACTAGGGTTAATAATAATAGTAATTTCCAATTTCAAAATTTTAGTCTTTGACTATGATTTAGTTTCTTTTGGGTGTAGGCAAGAGCTTTTTGTGCTTTTAATACACCCTGCAGGGAACTCAATAACTAGTGAGCAAAATTTCTAGTTCCGAACTAGCGAAAAGGTGTCAAAAGGGAACTAGATCAATTGTAGTTAGACCCTCACCAGTTCAGGAGGAGTGAATTGAGTGACCATTATAAGACACACTTTGATTTGTATGCAATTTCGAAGTAACAAAAATTCTATGAAAATTTTTCGTTCGTTCAATTTCCGTCGGCTTTGTATATTTCTGCAATTCTCAGATGTTTAGTGAAGCGTTTCATATAAAGAGTTTTCTATTTGCATCTTAACTTGTATGAAATGAAATGTTCCCCTAATTATGCTTTCCCGATCCCCAGGCTTATTTTTAATTTTTTTATTTTATTACTTTTTAAATATTACTGTAAATTTTATTAAATAAATAAATAAAAAAATATTAGTCAAAAAAAAAAAAATTAAAAAAAAATCATCATCCACCTTGACACCGACAGGATTCGAACCCGCGCCCCTCAGATTGAAAGGCACATGTGTTTGCCAGTCGGCCATCGCGCCACTTACATGAAGTGTGTCAAAGTCTGCACTTGAGCGGCAGATGTAAAACTGTAGAATTTGTAGGTACTTGTAGCTAGTTCAGAACTATCGAAAATGTGCCAATAAACGAACTAGTGTAAACTGTAGAATTTAGTACTAGTTCGGAACTATCGAAAATGTAGTGCACAGGGTGACAATTGACACCGCCTAGGACATCGTCGTGTTAAATTCGCCAGTTGATAACATGCAAAAGAGATTTAGCTCGCACTAGTAGTGTCGAAAAATACACTAGAAGCGACCTAGTTCGGAACTAGAGATTTTCCCTACAGGGCATGCACAATATGTGAGAGGTTAGTGTGATAATGCCTGATTTAAACGAATTGCTTTATAGCCCAGTTAGTCGAGAACGTGTGGTCCGCTCGCTGACGCAAACGCCCGTATGCAATTTTTAGGATTTTTTGAGCCCGTAGCAATCAGCTGTTTTACTCACACATATTTACATATATATAGTTTGTTTAGATTTTGGCAGGGTTACCGTTTAGTCATTTTTGAACAAACAAGATTTTTACTAATCTTCAAAGTGTTATGTGGATTACTCTTCAATACACAACTGTGCATTATTTGCCAAATGATAAGAAAATACTAATTTAATCGTTTTTAAAGTTGTCGTTGACGACTTTTTTTTATTAATTTAGTTACTTTTTTACGGCTTAGTTGGTAATTAAAACACATTTTTCTTGTAATTTTGTTGCTGCCCAATATATTTCCATCACACCTTGGTGATAGTTATCAAGGACTAAAACATAAAATAACAAAAAACACAGTCAGAACATTAAATTTACAATTGAAAATCCATAAAAAAATTATATTGGGAAGCAACAAGATCCTCACAAAAATCTGTGTTTAATTAAGAAATCTGTACTGAGTTTCTGTAACTCATATCTTTTCTAGTATAAATAGGTGGTGACAAAGTGTGGATCGTATTAGTGTGACATCACTTTAATTGATTTTGTTACAGAAACTCAGATTTATTGTGGCAATTTATAACTTTTTAATGTAGAAAAATTGCAGAAGAAGACCACCAATAATAGAATTTTTGCTTTAATTTTCAGTAATATCTTCATTTATTAGGAGTGTTCAATATCTCAAAATTTTTACATATTTTTACGAATAGTTACGAATTTATGTTCAATAACCCAAGAAATTCGCAAAAGAGAGCCAAATTGAGAGAGTAAGACCTCGAGAGAGTTGATAAACGCTGCAAGTAAAATTTTCACTTGCAACTACTAGCAGCTTTAAAAAAATAGAAGTGTCAAAAATATATGATCACCAAAATTTCAATTGGAAATATACAAACATTTTAAACGCAAATTTCTAATTGTGTACTAAATAAGTTAGCGCAAAAACGAATCTTGATGATGTTGTGGAATAGCCAAAGTAGAATTTTGTTTTCCTAATTCAGTTATTTCCATTCATTTCCAATTTCAAAAATTTCAATTACAACCTAACCTAAAAATCAAATTGTCAAAACAGCGTATCAGCTGTTTTCTTGCGAATGTTTACGATTTTGTGTTCAATTACTTTGGTTGATAATTTTCTCTTTTTCTCGTTTTTACTCTTAATTTGACATTGACGCTCTTTTTGCAAGTACTTGCAAGTAAAGTTTTTGAACAAAGCTATTATCTTGTTATTAATTTATATATATATATATATTTACATTTTGTTTGGGATTTAAAAAAAAAATTATAAACGTTGTCTTTCCTTTCTTTTTAAAAATTAAAGTAATAATAAATGGTTCGTTTAAGTAGACATACTATTTTTTCCATGTGAACACATATATGTATATTCGATAACATTTTACAATCTTGTTGAGTTAGTTGTATAATGCTGTGAAAATTACTGTTTAAATATTTAATAACTAAAAATGTTCAACTGGCAACCCTTCTACATTGCAACCATGCGAGCGATCAGCTGATACATTTTTACGTAAAAAATCAAAATGATTTTGATTTCTGCGGTACGGGCTTCTGCGTCGTATGTCGTTGAATAATCGGTTACATACAAATCCCATTAAATAGGTTGGATCAGCTGACACGGTACACGGGTTTACGTTCTCGACTAACTGGGCTATTACTTTTGGTCCTATACACATATGTATGTATGTATCTTCGTGTCATTTCTTTGCTTATGTAAATATGTACGTAGGTATTAGGGATTCCAATCCCGGGATCCCGGGATCCCGCCCTTTTTGACTCCCGGGAAATCCCGGGATTACTAGAATTTCATCCCGGGATTTTCGGGATAAAATAAAGAGAGAATATTCCCCTATTATAGCAAAGAAAAATTGTATTTTATATAATTTTTATTGGTCTCAGATATGTATACTAATGTTGCATTATTACATAGCAGCATTATCAACATATGCCCTGTGACCTATGAAAATGGTGCATTTTTCATGTGATAAATGAAACAAAAATAATACTTGAAAGAGTTTTTAGTGCTTAGCACGAAATTTTTATTTTTAATTCAATTTTTAATTGTTGGGGTAAGTGGAAAAAAATTCAACAACTATTTACAGCGAAGGTTGAGTGTATAGCTATTTCACGAAAAACCATTTTCGATCATCAGCACTCTTTTCGGAAGTGGATGCACCGGGGATTGAACCCGAGTCCATTCCAACTTCAGCCGTAATGACCCAACGGATAAACACACTCGGCCATTGAGACTCTGTGCAAGCTGTTGGATTTTCCCCACTTTTGCCTTTTTCATTTTTCAACATTAACGTTAGTGTGTATATGCTTTTGCATATATTCTCCACAAACGTGCTGAATTTTTGTTGTAGGCAGTTCGCAATGAACATTGTTGTTGGTATTTATTTTATGTATATACCAAACAACGTTAACAATTTTACTTGAAAGAGTTCAATCCCCGGTGCATCCACTTCCGAAAAGAGTGCTGATGATCGAAAATGGTTTTTCGTGAAATAGCTATACACTCAACCTTCGCTGTAAATAGTTGTTGAATTTTTTTCCACTTACCCCAAAAATAATAAAACCCTTTTGTGCAAAGAACAGAAAATGTTGCCCCTTAGTCGGGCCAGTTTTACATTTTGTCTATAGAACAAACAGCCCTAAAAAATGTGTGGAATCTTTGTGGAAGAGAATAAAAAAACTTGACAGTATGAAGAAAATGCAGAATAAGTTTGACATTTTTGCCAGAATAAAAAAAGCAAAGTAAGGATTAATATTTTTGATTTAATAACACTACAAATAATTAAAAAAAAAATACCAAGAAATTCAGGTTTGGGGGAGAATAGATATGGGCCTGCTGAGCTCGGAACTTTTTTTTTTTTAATTTTTTGTATGGTTAGGTTTTTTTGGTTATCACTTCATTGAAAAATTATTTTCGCGGGAGTCACAAATGGGATAATCACAAGCAGTACAGTACCTCGTTCGAGAGAAAATTAAAATTGTCGATGTACAACTTGTAGTAATTGGACATAACCTCGCTGAGTGACAACTGATCGAAATAAAAATTTTGTTAATTACTTACGATTTTTGAAAAAAATTTGATGTTAAAATTAATTTTTTTGTGGGAAGTTGTAAAATTCAGAAAACTGTTATTCTTTAAAAAATTAGCCTGGTTAATTGTGGTTATCACATTTGTGATTTCCGAAAATAATTTTTGGGTGAAGTGATAACCAAAGAAACACCAAATTACCGTTATCTCAAAACCTAACCATATAAAACATTAAAAAAAAAATAGTTCTGAGCTCAGCAGTCCCATACCTATCCTCCCCCATACCTGAATTTTTAGATATTTTTTGGCTATAAACTAGTGTAGTTAAATTTTTTTTGTTGTGAAATACGCGTTGTAAGGAAACGTACGATAGGTATTTTTAAAATCGTTAGAATTCTTGTGGTAAAATTCATTTGATAATTTCTATTTCCTGATTTTTGGCCATTTATTTCTCAAAGGTTTTTGCAATTTGCTCCCAAGAAAAGTATATAATGGAAGAAAATGCAAAAAAAATTTCAAAAATAAAGTTAGTAAAAACCAGGAAAAAGTTTAATTTTATTTGAGAATTTCACATTACGTACTAAAATAAAATACGCAGTTGTATACTCGGACTTCATCTCAAAATTTCTGCATCCGATTTTTTATTTTTTTCCGAATGTTGTATTAATTTTCAGTAATTTTCGGCAAGCTTGGAAATATTCGCTTAAACGAAGTACGTCATTAAATTCTAAAAATTTGTATTGGAAATTATCAAATGATCACGAGCTTTATTATTAATATCCTAAAAGTACCAACTGTAAAGGCAAATTTTTGTATGTAATTTTCTTTGTTGGTTGCGTTTTTTAAAGTAACTCTTATTATTAAATAATACGCATGATTTTACGTTCCCATTTTATTTTGTTACTAATGAAATAATAAAAATGGCAATAAAAATCAATTTTTTCTTTGCACTTTAAAGTTGTAGCGTTCCTCGAAATATATATTTACTTTTTTCAACCCCAAAATGTGGGAAAATAATTAAGGTCCAAATCCCGGGACAAATCCCGGGATCCCGGGATTATAAAAACAAATCTCGAAAATCCCGGGATCGTAAAAATCGGAAAAATTGGAATCCCTAGTAGGTATGTATTGTTCTCGTTGTTTTGTCTTCTGCTTTACCGATTGCTTGTGGCGACTAGGGACACGAATTTCGATAAGATACGATACCAAATCGATATTTTTTGCATTTGATACTGATACTTTTTACTCGATTCTTTTGCAACGATATTTTTTGGTATCGAGTACTTCAACCACGGTATCGAACAAATGAGTACATTCAGTGATGGAAAATTAAAATTGTGTCATATTTGTCCAAAAAATTGTGCAACGCAAAATAGTGCCGAAAATCGGTCGAGTGTGCAAAAGTGACAAGCTGCTTCCTAAAGGGCCGAAAAATGCACAAGCATGAGTAATGTTCCATCACTGGTACACATCGAAAAATAGGTCTGATCCACGTGCTGAAATAATTGCAGGTTTGGGCTACTTCGTAAGGTTTTTTGTATGACGTTGTATGAAGTTACCCAAATCTGTTTATTGATTTTCACATTAAACGAGGCGCACACTTACCACCGAAACTTGCTTGCAATTACCATGCGATAGAAATAATGGTAACTGGAGATATAGGATTATATATTTTTCATTTTCATACGATAATTTGATGTTTGCAAATAAAAAATCATCATTTCAGCGAAAAAATCGTCAATATCTATCTTTTTTCTTTTTCACTTAACTAAAAACACGTTATCAAAAAGGGTCTGTTTTCCATTAATGCCCATATGACACTACGTTTTTTCCTGGTATTCTACAAGGTTTTTTGTGTGAAAGAGGTGGTCAAATACAGTTTTGTGTTGGTGAAAGGGAGTAAGCCATGTTGGAAAAAACCAACGAAATACCATCTAGGCGGTTAAGACCCAATGAGCCACCTTGTATTTCGATAGGTTTTTGACATTCGGCACTTTTTTCTGACAATTATTTCAATTTGACAACTATAAAATAAATTATTTTTAAAATATAAAATCTTTGGAAATACAAATTTTAAGCTTATGCTTTACCCGTAAGGGGAAAGACGAAGTCCGGAAGAAAAATCATACTGCGCAATGGCTTCTCTTTATAACATGGAATTCACAGCTATTCTGCCACTTGAGTTTCATCATTTTTTTGTGTTGATAATTTAAATTCAAATTTCCAAAAAAAATATAGTTGTTTTTCAAATTTTAATTTCCAAAAAAATTAATTTTTGTAATAAATAATATATTCATTTAGTTTGAAGTTTAATGTCATAAAATTGTTTTTGAGGGAGTATTTGTCTCTTTTCAACCTACAGAAGAATTGTTTTTGTATTTTGACTTTCGGTGGGTTTTCAAACCAAAAATACCATGGAAAAAACGTAGTGTCATATAGGCATAAGGAACGCCCCGCGAGAAATAACTTTTTCAGGGTGATGAAGGACCTCTCACAGATCTCAAAACTGAAATCAATACTTGCCGTAGGTTTATAATTTATGACATATTTTTTGTTAAAGTTGGTTGGGTCCCTTTATCCCCTGAAAAACCAGTTTTTCGGGGCGAAAAATTTTCCAAAAACAATTTTAAAGAGGTAGGAATTCATCCAAATTCGTATAAATTTACCAAAAACCTTACACATTTACATATCTAAACATTGCTCTTATATAATATCGTCGTACCATACGAAAACTAGCATACGTTTTTTTGTGACTGAGGAAAAGTAACAAGTTCGACTTTTGGCTGACGAAAAAAAACAAGTTCGACTTTTGGCCGACGAAAAATAACAAAACCGACATTTGGCTGACGAAAATTAACAAGTTCGACTTTTGGCTGATGAAAACTATCAATTTCGTTTAAACAACAAAAATTTTAATGTCGGCTAAAAGTCGAACTTGTTATTGTTACTAGAATTTCATCCCGGGATTTTCGGGATAAAATAAAGAGAGAATATTCCCCTATTATAGCAAAGAAAAATTGTATTTTATATAATTTTTATTGGTCTCAGATATGTATACTAATGTTGCATTATTACATAGCAGCATTATCAACATATGCCCTGTGACCTATGAAAATGGTGCATTTTTCATGTGATAAATGAAACAAAAATAATACTTGAAAGAGTTTTTAGTGCTTAGCACGAAATTTTTATTTTTAATTCAATTTTTAATTGTTGGGGTAAGTGGAAAAAAATTCAACAACTATTTACAGCGAAGGTTGAGTGTATAGCTATTTCACGAAAAACCATTTTCGATCATCAGCACTCTTTTCGGAAGTGGATGCACCGGGGATTGAACCCGAGTCCATTCCAACTTCAGCCGCAATGACCCAACGGATAAACACACTCGGCCATTGAGACTCTGTGCAAGCTGTTGGATTTTCCCCACTTTTGCCTTTTTCATTTTTCAACATTAACGTTAGTGTGTATATGCTTTTGCATATATTCTCCACAAACGTGCTGAATTTTTGTTGTAGGCAGTTCGCAATGAACATTGTTGTTGGTATTTATTTTATGTATATACCAAACAACGTTAACAATTTTACTTGAAAGAGTTCAATCCCCGGTGCATCCACTTCCGAAAAGAGTGCTGATGATCGAAAATGGTTTTTCGTGAAATAGCTATACACTCAACCTTCGCTGTAAATAGTTGTTGAATTTTTTTCCACTTACCCCAAAAATAATAAAACCCTTTTGTGCAAAGAACAGAAAATGTTGCCCCTTAGTCGGGCCAGTTTTACATTTTGTCTATAGAACAAACAGCCCTAAAAAATGTGTGGAATCTTTGTGGAAGAGAATAAAAAAACTTGACAGTATGAAGAAAATGCAGAATAAGTTTGACATTTTTGCCAGAATAAAAAAAGCAAAGTAAGGATTAATATTTTTGATTTAATAACACTACAAATAATTAAAAAAAAAATACCAAGAAATTCAGGTTTGGGGGAGAATAGATATGGGCCTGCTGAGCTCGGAACTTTTTTTTTTTTAATTTTTTGTATGGTTAGGTTTTTTTGGTTATCACTTCATTGAAAAATTATTTTCGCGGGAGTCACAAATGGGATAATCACAAGCAGTACAGTACCTCGTTCGAGAGAAAATTAAAATTGTCGATGTACAACTTGTAGTAATTGGACATAACCTCGCTGAGTGACAACTGATCGAAATAAAAATTTTGTTAATTACTTACGATTTTTGAAAAAAATTTGATGTTAAAATTAATTTTTTTGTGGGAAGTTGTAAAATTCAGAAAACTGTTATTCTTTAAAAAATTAGCCTGGTTAATTGTGGTTATCACATTTGTGATTTCCGAAAATAATTTTTGGGTGAAGTGATAACCAAAGAAACACCAAATTACCGTTATCTCAAAACCTAACCATATAAAACATTAAAAAAAAAATAGTTCTGAGCTCAGCAGTCCCATACCTATCCTCCCCCATACCTGAATTTTTAGATATTTTTTGGCTATAAACTAGTGTAGTTAAATTTTTTTTGTTGTGAAATACGCGTTGTAAGGAAACGTACGATAGGTATTTTTAAAATCGTTAGAATTCTTGTGGTAAAATTCATTTGATAATTTCTATTTCCTGATTTTTGGCCATTTATTTCTCAAAGGTTTTTGCAATTTGCTCCCAAGAAAAGTATATAATGGAAGAAAATGCAAAAAAAATTTCAAAAATAAAGTTAGTAAAAACCAGGAAAAAGTTTAATTTTATTTGAGAATTTCACATTACGTACTAAAATAAAATACGCAGTTGTATACTCGGACTTCATCTCAAAATTTCTGCATCCGATTTTTTTTTTTTTTCCGAATGTTGTATTAATTTTCAGTAATTTTCGGCAAGCTTGGAAATATTCGCTTAAACGAAGTACGTCATTAAATTCTAAAAATTTGTATTGGAAATTATCAAATGATCACGAGCTTTATTATTAATATCCTAAAAGTACCAACTGTAAAGGCAAATTTTTGTATGTAATTTTCTTTGTTGGTTGCGTTTTTTAAAGTAACTCTTATTATTAAATAATACGCATGATTTTACGTTCCCATTTTATTTTGTTACTAATGAAATAATAAAAATGGCAATAAAAATCAATTTTTTCTTTGCACTTTAAAGTTGTAGCGTTCCTCGAAATATATATTTACTTTTTTCAACCCCAAAATGTGGGAAAATAATTAAGGTCCAAATCCCGGGACAAATCCCGGGATCCCGGGATTATAAAAACAAATCTCGAAAATCCCGGGATCGTAAAAATCGGAAAAATTGGAATCCCTAGTAGGTATGTATTGTTCTCGTTGTTTTGTCTTCTGCTTTACCGATTGCTTGTGGCGACTAGGGACACGAATTTCGATAAGATACGATACCAAATCGATATTTTTTGCATTTGATACTGATACTTTTTACTCGATTCTTTTGCAACGATATTTTTTGGTATCGAGTACTTCAACCACGGTATCGAACAAATGAGTACATTCAGTGATGGAAAATTAAAATTGTGTCATATTTGTCCAAAAAATTGTGCAACGCAAAATAGTGCCGAAAATCGGTCGAGTGTGCAAAAGTGACAAGCTGCTTCCTAAAGGGCCGAAAAATGCACAAGCATGAGTAATGTTCCATCACTGGTACACATCGAAAAATAGGTCTGATCCACGTGCTGAAATAATTGCAGGTTTGGGCTACTTCGTAAGGTTTTTTGTATGACGTTGTATGAAGTTACCCAAATCTGTTTATTGATTTTCACATTAAACGAGGCGCACACTTACCACCGAAACTTGCTTGCAATTACCATGCGATAGAAATAATGGTAACTGGAGATATAGGATTATATATTTTTCATTTTCATACGATAATTTGATGTTTGCAAATAAAAAATCATCATTTCAGCGAAAAAATCGTCAATATCTATCTTTTTTCTTTTTCACTTAACTAAAAACACGTTATCAAAAAGGGTCTGTTTTCCATTAATGCCCATATGACACTACGTTTTTTCCTGGTATTCTACAAGGTTTTTTGTGTGAAAGAGGTGGTCAAATACAGTTTTGTGTTGGTGAAAGGGAGTAAGCCATGTTGGAAAAAACCAACGAAATACCATCTAGGCGGTTAAGACCCAATGAGCCACCTTGTATTTCGATAGGTTTTTGACATTCGGCACTTTTTTCTGACAATTATTTCAATTTGACAACTATAAAATAAATTATTTTTAAAATATAAAATCTTTGGAAATACAAATTTTAAGCTTATGCTTTACCCGTAAGGGGAAAGACGAAGTCCGGAAGAAAAATCATACTGCGCAATGGCTTCTCTTTATAACATGGAATTCACAGCTATTCTGCCACTTGAGTTTCATCATTTTTTTGTGTTGATAATTTAAATTCAAATTTCCAAAAAAAATATAGTTGTTTTTCAAATTTTAATTTCCAAAAAAATTAATTTTTGTAATAAATAATATATTCATTTAGTTTGAAGTTTAATGTCATAAAATTGTTTTTGAGGGAGTATTTGTCTCTTTTCAACCTACAGAAGAATTGTTTTTGTATTTTGACTTTCGGTGGGTTTTCAAACCAAAAATACCATGGAAAAAACGTAGTGTCATATAGGCATAAGGAACGCCCCGCGAGAAATAACTTTTTCAGGGTGATGAAGGACCTCTCACAGATCTCAAAACTGAAATCAATACTTGCCGTAGGTTTATAATTTATGACATATTTTTTGTTAAAGTTGGTTGGGTCCCTTTATCCCCTGAAAAACCAGTTTTTCGGGGCGAAAAATTTTCCAAAAACAATTTTAAAGAGGTAGGAATTCATCCAAATTCGTATAAATTTACCAAAAACCTTACACATTTACATATCTAAACATTATAATAATATATAATATCGTCGTACCATACGAAAACTAGCATACGTTTTTTTGTGACTGAGGAAAAGTAACAAGTTCGACTTTTGGCTGACGAAAAAAAACAAGTTCGACTTTTGGCCGACGAAAAATAACAAAACCGACATTTGGCTGACGAAAATTAACAAGTTCGACTTTTGGCTGATGAAAACTATCAATTTCGTTTAAACAACAAAAATTTTAATGTCGGCTAAAAGTCGAACTTGTTATTTTTCGTCAGCCAAAAGTCGAACTTGTTATTTTTCGTCAGCCAAAAGTCGTACTTGTTACTTTTCGTACAGAATTTTTATATTGATAGCTTTCGCCAGAAATTTTAAATATGCTAGTTTTCGTATGGGGAAAACTTTCCAACCGTCTACCACGCGTTGGAAAATAAGAGTTATTGTTGTAGAGGAGATCCTCCTGATGTAAAAGTCCTGGCTTCCGGAGATGTATAGTTTTTAAGTAATTTGTAGTTAAAGTTGCAAAAAAAGTCAAATTTAACTTCACTTTTCTCTGCGAAACAATGAAATAGAAACACCGGTGTTGCCACACGCAGTCGACTATTTCATAAGGCCGTCGTCACAGTGGTAAACGAGTTGGGTCGTATTGAATTTTTCTGCGTTGGCGGCCTTCGGCCGCGCTTATAAAAAATAACCCTGGGCTACGCCATCCGTCCGAACGTGTGCCCCAACCGTGGCTACCGCCACGGTGATGTCCTTCTGCGTAGTACACCCTTCGCGCACTGTACTGATGGTAGGTGTGGCATCACTATTATATGTTGGTGGCCATTTTTATTATTGAAAAGGTACAAAAGCAGTTGGTCGAACAATTAAAATGTAAAATTCGGCAAATAAAATTAATAAAAAGTGTGTGAAAGTGGTTCGAACAGCTTAATAAAGCTACGTGTGAAAATATAGTAAGGATTATTTGTGTGTTTAATTTAGAAATTGGTGATAATGGTGTTAGTTTATTTTACAACAATTTGCTATTATTAATATTAGTAAAATATTTATCAAAGTCATAAATTTAGATAAAGAAAAGTCTCGACTAACACCCCCTGAAAGATTCATTCGAAAAACATTACTACTTTTGGAGATATAGCTTTTGGTAGACAGAAGGAAATGTGAGCCTTCGTATGGTACGACGATATAAAAAATCACATTCATTGTTCATTAATACTCATTGATAACATTTTGCCTTGAAAAATAATTTATGAAGTATAAGGATTTGTTTCATGAAGATAACCATTTATTTTTCTACTGAAAGGTCAGAACGCGTCGAAGAGGTACCTCTTTTAACTATTTTAGAGCAAATTTTAAGGTTACACCTTCTAGAAAATTATCGCTTTCGATACCGATACTTTGAGTATCGAGTAGTTTAGTTTCGATATTATCGGGTTCGCGATTCTTTTTAACCGATATTTTAAATGACTACCAGATCGATGCTTTTGATTCGATATCGTGTCCCTAGTGGCGACCAACCATGCGCATGACTTTTTTCAAAAATTGATACCATTCTTTATAATATTTTTGTTATTTAAAAAGAGAATTTATTAATTTCTTGAATGCAGAACTTTAGTAAAAGGTTCAAAGTTTCATTTCCAAGAAGAAATATTTAAATCGGTTGATTCGGTTTTGATTTATGGCCGTATAAAGCAAATTTTGGTTGGTTTTTTACACATTTTTACATAAATTTACGCTGTTTGACCACAAATTTAAATAAAAACTATTTGACTACTCAATCGGAGCACAATTACATGTTACTACCAAATATTATCAAAATTGATTCAGTAGTTTAAAAGTTTATCCCGCACAAAGAATTACATGAGATTTTTATATACATATATAGATAGATGGAGAGCAATGACTCCAGTTTACAAATAATATGTTAACCAATTCGGGTAAGCAAATAAATGCAATCGAGACACCTTAAAGCGCACATAGGTAGATTTTACGAATTTATGCGGCCAAAATTTAAATTGGCGATAATCAAGGCTGGTATCGACCTCTCAAGAAACAGCTCAAGAAATTTTTAGCTTTATTTCTTGAGTGAAAAATAGTAGTAGACAAGAAATTTTGACGTTTATTATTCCACCGTGAATACCAAGTGAAACGAACAAGATCATCAAAAACGTAAACCATTTTGTAAACATGAGAAATTGATGTTCTTAAAAAACATTAAATAAAAGCTTTAAATATTTGTTTTCGATAGTTTTATTTTGTTGTTATTTTAGGAAATCATCGAAAGCGACGATGATGACCTTATATTACTGCCAAACTGTGGTATATTGATGGCCAGTCCTTCGCACTGGCACATATTAGACCAAAACAGCCTATCTAAAGATTGTATAAAATTTTAAAATTTGGTCAGCTTATTCTATAATTGCAAGAAATTGATGTCAACTTCCGCTTTGCATCATTACAAAAATTGTGCACTATATTTTTTCTGATTAATTTTTCCATTTTCACCACCATTTTTATCAACATGTAACAAAAGCCAACAGACGTCAAAATTTCTTTAAGAAATAAATGCTCGATGATATATTTCTTGGTAAAACCTGTGTTGCTGTGTTCGCATTATGTTGAAAAATAGTGGTAAAAAAGTGTATTAAATTTCTTGAGAGGTCGATACTGCTCTTGAGCATTTCTTGTACGTCATTTTATATGGAACTTTTGCGTTTCTTGAGAGGTCGATACTAAGCTTTAATAGACAACCGGGGTGCCCCTGCCGCTAGTCCAAACTTATTATTCTCCCACTTTTTCGATTTTTTATTTTTTACGTATTTTAAGTAACTAATTTTTAAACGTCAATATATTTAGTTTTAAGACAATTATCCAAGTTGACAACATGGATTCGAGTGCTTCAGGTAAATATCATTATTTATTGAAGAAATCGTCAACCTAGCATAATAAAAGACCCACCATTTTGAAGCTTTTAAGCATAATGCGTTTTCTTGAAAAAATATTGTTCATTTTTTAATTCAAAAGCATTTTAGTTATATTATCGCCTCCGATCGCCTCAAAATGTTTATGCATTTTAATAGTGGGTAGTCTTTTCTTATGGTTCTGATGAAAATCAGCTGCGGACAGGTGCGGCTGGGGTAAAAAAAGATACATTGAAAAAATGTCCAAACAATTTTTTTTTCGTATTCATCGAAGATTCTCCCGGTTTATCTGGAAAAAAATTAGTTACCCGTCAATTTCTCTACGGAAAAATGCAAAGCCAGAAATTATCAAGAATGGATGAAAAATTGGCCTATTTGGAAAATTACCTGCTTTCGTATTTTTAGTATTTCCATTTTTTCAAAGTAAAGGAAATACTTATCATAAAAAGGGGCTAAAGCTACATTTTTTAGAAGAGTTTTGAGTATGCAATTTTGCAGCTCATTCAATTTTAATATAATAATATGCAACATTCAACGTTTTGAAAATTTTTATTGGCTTTTCGGAAATTTTAATTGGAACGGTCTCACGTACATATAAGGCAAACACCCTACAGAAAAAAACTTCTAAAATCGACGGAATTTTTCACAGCATTGAGAATTTCACTTTTTACACTAAAATTAGTTGGCTACATAACAGTACACTCAGAAATATCTTCAAACTCTTCTATAAATTGTGGCCTTGCTTTGAAAATTTTAATCCACTTTTAGAAATTTCTGCGATTTTTCGGATTTTTTCCATAAGCTCAGAAATCCTGCTTAAAAGGATTTTTATTGAAAAATTGTCTATATTTTTAAACTAAAATAAGAAAGTAAAATTTTCGACAGAACCCTTTGAAATAAGTTTAAAAACTCTGGCGTATGATTTTTTTTTGAGTCACTGTATATATTTTTCAATAAAATCGACTTTTATTATTATTTTGCATTAAACAAGCAATTTGGAATAGATGTAGACAATTAAATATTTTTGGCCGCATAAAACTTGAAAATCTACCTACATATGTATGTGCAGCGCCCGAACAAAAAGAAAATTAAAACAAGTAAGGAAGCCTAAGTTCGAGTGGAATCGAACATTAGATACTCAGCTGTATGCTTTCATTGTTTGTTTGCGTTTGATGGAAACACGTTGTATTTTATATAAAGCGAGTGCCGCATAAAGTGGGCGTAGCCACGCCCATTTTCAAAATTTTTATCAGTAATCCAACTAAGCATATGAATATTATTCTTTGTGCAAAATTTCATTCCTTTTTGATTTCTAGTTACAAAGATGTCACGTTACAAATTCCCAAAGGGTGTTCCAGAAATATCTTTGTTAAAAAGTAGGCGTGGTCATAAACCGATTTCAATAAATTTTTGCGTGTCTATTAACACAAGTTGTAAAAGTGTATAAACCAAGTTTCGTTATAATATCTCAGTTATTTGTCGAGTTATAGGCTAAGAAATCTCGTATATTCCTTTGTCTAAAAAGAGGCGGTGCCACGCCCATTTTCCAAAATTTTTATATTTTTTGTTTACGGTCTACTGTAGAACTCATGTCACAAAATTTCAATGAATTATCTTTATATTTCACGGAGATATCGCTTAAAATGTTTTTATTAGGCCACTTTTTAGTTCCCATGTATAAAAGTGGGCGTGGTCGTCAACCGATTTCGCTAAAATTTTGAACATGTATTACCACAAGTAATAAAAGTGTACACACCAAGTTTCATGATTATATATAAATTATTTGTCGAGTTATGGGCTCAGAAATCTCGTATATTCCTGTTTCTAAAAAGAGGCGGTGCCACGCCCATTTTCCAAAATTTTTGTGTTTTTCGTTTTATGTCCGCAGTTGGACTCCTGCTATAAAATTTCAATGATATATCTTTATATTTGACAGAGATATCGCTTAAAATGTTTTTATTAGGCCACTTTATAATACACATATATAAAAGTGGGCGTGGCCGTTAACCGATTTTAACTATTTTCCGTCCAAACGTTTGCCTAAGTAAGCAAATCACGCGCACCAAATTTCATCGATATATCTTCAATGGTTTCTGAGTTATGGCATGTAAAACTTTCCATGTTTGACCCTTAATAAGTGGGCGTGGCACCGCCCATTTTCCAAAATTTCATCAAATTTCTTTCTAGGGGCCTGAGCTCAACACGTGGGTAAAATTTCATCGCTCAAGCTATATTAGTGACTGAGATACCAAATTCCCGATTTTTTCTATATAGGAAAAGTGGGCGTGGTCATGGTCCGATTTCGCCCATTTTCAATACCAACCGTCCCAGTCTCGATACCAACTTGCATTTCAAATTTCATCAAAATATCTCAATTTTTGCGCGAGTTAGAGTATTTACAGACGGACAGACGGACAGACGGACGGACAGACGGACGGACGGACATGGCTCAATCGATTTCTCTTTTCACCCTGATCATTTTGATATATATAAGTCTATATCTATCTCGATTATTTCATTCTGTTACAATCCACCGTTATGTGATTAAAACTATAATACTCTGTGTACTAGTACAGCTGAGTATAATAAATAACATACCTATTACTCTTTATCTGCATAAAGAATAATATTTTGCTTAAGCACCAAACAAAAACAGCTTGCGAAAATGATAGTACAATTGTATACACATCAGGAAGGTCCAATTTTTTTATATACATATTTTTTTTTTTGATTGTCTTTTTTCATGAATAAATTGTATTTGACATATTTTTTACCCATTTACACAAAAAAAATATTTCAAATATAAAACATCGATGAGTTGTGCTTTTATTAACATATAAAAGCGATTATTACTTACTTACTTATGCTTTATTTTCAAGAATTTTTTTTTTCTAAAGGTTAACATGTAAGGAAAACCTACTTAATATTTCAAATTACCGTAATGTATTCACTTAGGGAGTAAAGTTTCGACAAATTTTAAGTATTAACTCTATTTTTCTGAACACTTAGCAACAATGATATGCCATATTTCATTTTTAAATAATGATGTGCAAAAACTCACTTATTTGTCTTTCATATAGTAATGTAAAAAAAAATCGTTTTTTTAATAGTTACCCGGTACCGAAAAATCAATTTAATTAGTCCTTTTAGTTGTAAAGTTTCAACAAGTTCTGAATACGATTTCGGTTTTCATAAACATAATTCTACGATGATTATGAGTTATTTTACCTTTTGAAAAAATTGTAAAAAAAATTGTTTTTAATTAAATGGTAACAGTTGCTGAAAAACAGATTTGTTTTCTGAAATTGGCGTGATATAAGCCTTTCAGGTGTAAAGTTTCAGCCCAGTCTGATGACTGCTTCCACTTATATCAACACATGTTCACAATGACTATTTTCATATAAAAAAGCAAGAAAAACTCGGTTTTCTCGAAATGAGTAACCGGCATAGAAAAACCGATTTCATTTTTGAAATTAGCGTGGCATAATACTTCTAGTTGTGAAGTTCCAGCCTGTTCTGACAACTCCTTCTATTTTTGTTCATCAATTGTATGGAGTCGCGGCACTGTGCGACGTTGCGACAACGACAGTCTGTCAAAATTAAAACCCATGCGTTCTTATGAAAGCAATTATAATAAAGACGACGCAGCACGACGTCGTCCACCGACAAAATTACGTTGTCGTCAACTTAGACCGATTTCTAATTTTGGTGACGACGACGAGTTGCCACTGCATTATGAAATATGAATATTTTGACAACTCAATAAATCTAACGAAACTTTACAAAAACAAGTACGACGTTTCTGGAAAACCCTTTGGGAGTTTGTAACGTAACATCTTTATAATTAGAAGTCATAAAGGGTTGCAAATTTGCACTAACAATAATATTTATATGCTTAGTTAAATGATTGATAAAAATTTTGAAAATGGGCGTAGCTGCGCCCACTTTATGCGGCACTCGATTCATATAAAATACACCCTAATCGAACAAACGCAAACAAACAATGAAAGCATACAGCTGACTCGAACATAGGCTTCCTTACTTGCTAGTTTTAGTTTAAATACAGAGAAAATGCAATGAATTGAGATTTAAAAGGTGCCTTTGTTTAATGTGTCCATACGTAGGTCCACTCCCCAAACATAAATTTAAGTAAAAATTGTCTGGACGAGTTTTAAGTATTTTTTTTTAATTTTCCGTTGGATATTGAAAACCCCCCCCAAAATATTTTTCTGTGTGCGCCACTGTGTCTGTCCGTATGTTTGTGGCCGTATCACTCAAAAAGTGCAGAATGGAATTGAACGAAACTTTTTTTATTGGATTGCTAGACGCTCAACTTAAAGTTTAAGGTATTATTTGTTTCGATATCTCGACCGGTTTCGGAGTTATCGGCCAATATGTGCACCAAAATGTGTTAGTACAATATGGGTATCAAACGAAATGTTTTTATGAATGCTCCCATAAACCATTTGGTTAATTTCAATACCTAAACTGGCTTCGGAGATATCTCATAAAATGTGAACCTTCTTAATCTCAAAATGCTTAATATGGCTATTTTGTTATAAGAAACAAAATAATGGCTACCTGGTAACCGACGTACAGAGTGTACTTATGTTATGGAGCGATAAATTCTCCTCATTGATAAATTGCGAGGGAGTCGTCGAACCCGATACCACAATCCCTGACGACAAGCCACGTCCATTTTCAACATTTGGTGGTCATAACCGGCAACACAGGCAGCTTCATAAGCCAATTTATATCGCTCCGTGTTTTTTTTTTATTGTAAATCTTCGTTTGCACTCGCTTTTTAATCGGATTTTTAAAAAAATCGGTGCCGATAAAACCGCGAAGCTATTTCCCTCCGACGGGATTGTGAAAAATTCCAAAAGATAAGTATTTGAGGGCTGTTTAGTTTAACAACCCTCACGGAAAAAAAAAGTTAGTTGCAAAACTAAATGTATTAAAAAGTGATTTATATTCAACTAGTTTTAAAGTAGCTTAAAATAAATGCAGCGCGGGACAGTTTCTTGTATATGTACATACATATGTATACATATGTAAACCAGCGAAAATGTTTTCAGATCTAAGTATGCCAAGATTGTTTTTTCCTTTTTTGATTACCGTTTTTCAGCTTCACTTCCCATTAAACA
Organism: Urophora cardui; assembly: GCA_960531455.1. NCBI lineage: Eukaryota > Metazoa > Arthropoda > Insecta > Diptera > Tephritidae > Urophora > Urophora cardui. The sequence goes on along the minus strand of OY482670.1, from coordinate 61,213,160 downwards.
CTGAAAACGAAATTCTCAAACGGAGAAAATATTGTTTCATATTTATCATTTGAAAATTAACATAAATTCAATTGTTTCTCAAATATTGTTTATCAACTTGAGAACAATTTGCGAAATTTGAGGAAAATTTGTTTCGCAGTTTTACCATTTCTTGAATTTCGACATATCAAATGCAGGATTAAGTTATTTATATTAAACTACAAGTAAAGTAGTTGAAAAGAAACTCAAGATAAAGTTATTTATTTTCAACTACTAGTAAAGTAGTTGAAAACAAATGCAGGATAGGGCAATTGACTGCTTGCTATGACATCGCCGTGTTAAAAAAGTCAGTTCATTGCAAAGGAAAAAGTCACAGTTTCAATTAGTTGTCATTGAAAATAAAGTAGTTTATAAAGTGATTTAAAAGTAATTGAATTTCCTACAGGGAAATACTTTTTCTTTATATACATACATACATAAATCTAAATACATACGTACATACATACTAAGTAACTCTTTATCTTGTGTAGAGTTGCATCCGAGGTGCCGGCAGGTGGCGCTGTCAACTCCTATCGACAGTCAGCTGGTCCATTCCATTGCCGACAATAAGAGTACTGCACCACGTATATAAATAAAGAAACATAAATAAAATTAAAAGCATATAAAATAAAATTAAATTAAATTAAATTGAATAAATTAAATTAAATTAAATTGAGTTAAATTAAATTAAATTAATTTAAATTAAATGAGATTAAATTAAATTAAATTAAATTAAACTAAATTAAATTAAATTAAATTAAATTAAATTAAATTAAATTAAATTAAATTAAATGAGATTAAATTAAATTAATTTAAATTAAATTAAATTAAATTAAATTAAATTAAATTAAATTAAATTAAATTAAATTAAATTAAATTAAATTAAATTAAATTAAATTAAATTAAATTAAATTAAATTAAATTAAATTAAATTAAATTAAATTAAATTAAATTAAATTAAATTAAATTAAATTAAATTAAATTAAATTAAATTAAATTAAATTAAATTAAATTAAATTAAATTAAATTAAATTAAATTAAATTAAATTAAATTAAATTAAATTAAATTGAATTAAATTAAATTAAATTAAATTAAATTACTTGAAAGAGTTTTTTTTTAGTGCTTAGCACGAAATTTTTATTTTGATTCAATTTTAATTGTTGGGGTAAGTGGAAAAAAATGTCAACAACTATTTACAGCGAAGGTTGAGTGTATAGCTATTTCACGAAAAACCATTTTCGATCATCAGCACTATTTTCGGAAGTGGATGCACCGGGGATTGAACCCGAGTCCATTCCATCTTCAGCCGCAATGACCCAACGGATAAACACACTCGGCCATTGAGACTCTGTGCAAGCTGTTGGATTTTCCCCACTTTTGCCTTTTTCATTTTCAACATTAACGTTAGTGTGTATATGCTTTTGCATATATTCTCCACAAACGTGCTGAATTTTTGTTGTAGGCAGTTCGCAATGAACATTGTTGTTGGTATTTATTTTATGTATATACCAAACAACGTTAACAATTTTACTTGAAAGAGTTTTTTTTTTTAGTGCTTAGCACGAAATTTTTATTTTAATTCAATTTTAATTGTCGTGCTAAGCACTAAAAAAAAAACTCTTTCAAGTAAAATTGTTAACGTTGTTTGGTATATACATAAAATAAATACCAACAACAATGTTCATTGCGAACTGCCTACAACAAAAATTCAGCACGTTTGTGGAGAATATATGCAAAAGCATATACACACTAACGTTAATGTTGATAATGAAAAAGGCAAAAGTGGGGAAAATCCAACAGCTTGCACAGAGTCTCAATGGCCGAGTGTGTTTATCCGTTGGGTCATTGCGGCTGAAGATGGAATGGACTCGGGTTCAATCCCCGGTGCATCCACTTCCGAAAAGAGTGCTGATGATCGAAAATGGTTTTTCGTGAAATAGCTATACACTCAACCTTCGCTGTAAATAGTTGTTGAAATTTTTTTCCACTTACCCCATAAATTAAATTAAAATTCCGTAAGCCCGGCAGAAATAGAGTGCATTAAACGAGGAAGGCTTTAAAGTCAGATATGTTTACAATATCAAAAATAAAGCCAACATACCGCAACCGATGTTCAGGGTTGAAATCGAGCCAGACTTCCAGCTCTTAAAGAAGGGAGAAGTACATCCAATTTATAAATTGCGTTATCTTCTACACCGAAGAATCTCTGTGGAAGAACCGCATAAACGTGTGGGCCCCGTACAATGCCATAATTGTCAGGAGTTCGGGCATACGAAACGATATTGCACATTACCTAGCGTATGTGTAATTTGCGGAAATTTGCACAGCTCCAAAGAGTGCGAGAAACCTAAAGCAAACCCAGAAAATAAGAAGTGCAGTAACTGCGGTCAAAATCACACTGCTAATTATAGGGGTTGCCCAGTATACATTTCATTAAAAGAGAAAGGTAGCAAAAAACCTAAAACTGTACCTGTCCCACAACCTCAAAATGTGCTAAAACCAACTATTAATACAGCCCCGCAGAGAAATCTGGGAACGTACTCATACGCTCAAGTCTTAAGAGGCACACAACAGACCGAAAACCAAGACGATTCCAATCCAACAAAATCACTCGAAAACACTCTAAATAGCTTTGTTCGTATGATGCAGGACCATATGAAGTCAATGCAAAACATGATGCAAGAGTTGATTAGCAATCAAAATCTCCTACTTCAAACAATTTTGTCAAGACCATGAATTGTTTCAATATAGGTTTCTGGAATGCTAACGGCATAGGCCAACATCGCAATAAACTCCATGTTTTCCTAGAAAATCACCAAATTGACATAATGTTAGTGTCTGAAACCCATCTGACTGTGTTTAATAATTTTAATATTGATGGGTATATGTTCTATAATACCAAGCACCCTGAAGGAAAAGCTAGAGGTGGAACCGGTATACTCATAAGAAAGAGGATTAAGCACCACGTTCTAGAAGAATATTGCAAAGAGTATATACACTCAACATCAGTGTACGTAGATGATAGTTCTGGCGGATTAACTGTATCTGCAATATACTGCCCTCCCCGTTTTAATATAACATAATACCAATTCACTGAATACTTCTCCAAATTAGGCAAGATATTTCTAGCAGCAGGTGATTATAATGCTAAACATACTTTTTGGGGATCTAGGTTAATAACACCAAAAGGAAGAAACTTGTTCAAAGCAATCCAAAGCAATGGTCTTCACATTATATCAACCGGACAGCCAACATATTGGCCCACTGATAGGAGCAAAACCCCCGACCTCATAGATTTTGGGATAACTCGCGGCCTCGATCGGGATAAACTTCAGATAGAATCACTTTTTGACCTATCGTCTGATCACTCTCCTTGCGTCATATCTATGGAAACCATTCCAACTTTAAACGAACTGAACCCAAGCTTAACTAATAGATTTACGAATTGGCTGAAGTACAGAAAATTTACAAGTTCGCATATTAATCCAAATGTGAGCCTTAAATCAGCCGCCGAAGTGGAATATGCGATAATTGACTTCACAAACTTACTGCAAGTGGCAGCAAAGGTTTCAACGCCATTACGTCCTGACACAACCCAGCAGCAAAGCTTTAGTTCTTTCAATGAAAGCGATATCATTGAGCTAGTTTCCAAGAAAAGGCAACTTAGGAGAGACTGGCAAAGGTTGCGATCTCCAACTCTGAAAAACGAGCTTAAAAAATGTACGAAAGAGCTCCAAATGCTCCTAGAGGAGAAAAGGGAAACAAAATTTCAAAATAGAATTAAGTCCCTCACGGCGAAATCCTGTACAGATTATTCCTTGTGGCGCTCTCTCAAATATCTAAAACGGCCGGTTCAGCAGGATCCTCCAATACGAATGCAAAATGGTGAATTTGCTCGAAGTGACCACGAAAAAGGAATAGCTTTTGCAACCCATCTTTCAAATGTATTTACTCCAAATGATGGCCAAAATGTTCTCCAAGAAAATACACCACAATTACCAGCAATACCACTTGGTTTTAAACTAGACGACTTGAATAAAACTATATCCAAAGACATAGAGAATAAGAAAGCACCAGGGTATGACAGAATAACGGGTGAAATGTTAAAAGCGCTTCCCATAGCAGCTATTAAGCAACTACTATACATCTTCAATAGTATCCTCCGATTATGTCACTTTCCTAATCCATGGAAACTATCTGAAATTATCATGATCCCAAAACCAGGCAAAGACCCGACAATAGTAAGCTCCTACAGGTCAATAAGCTTAATCTCTATCTTTTCCAAACTATTCGAAAAATTATTGCTGAGAAAAATTCAGCCCATCTTAGAACTGCACGAAACCAAACCAAGTCACCAGTTCGGATTTAGAGAGCAGCACGGTACGATAGAACAAGTGCATAGGATTGTTTCAGAAATAAGGTCAACTTTTGAAACCAAACGATATTGCACCGCACTATTCCTAGATGTGGCACAAGCCTTCGATAAAGTATGGATAGAAGGGCTCTTGTATAAAATAAAACAAACACTTCCATATAATCTGTGCGGGATCCTAGAAAGCTTTTTAACAGGTAGAAAATTTCGGGTAAGGCACAAAAGTTTTACAACCGAAAGTCATCCAATTTCTGCTGGAGTTCCACAAGGTAGTGTTCTAGGGCCTGTATTATACTTAATTTACACAAGCGACCTGCCAACGAACTCGAGACTTGTCACGTCGACCTTCGCAGATGATACGGCTATACTAAGTGTGCACGCAAATCCCATAACTGCTACTATCCAATTGCAGAGACATATAAAAACTTTAGAGGAATGGCTTACTACGTGGAGAATTAAGGTCAACGAATCTAAATGTGTACAAGTAACTTTTAGCCTGAAGAAAGACACATGTCCACCAGTCTCAATAAATGGGAAAATAATAACTCAGAAAGACTTCGTTACGTACCTTGGAGTCACACTGGATAGAAGAATGACTTGGAAAAATCACATTGACAAAATGATTATGCAATCCAAGTTGAAAATAAGCCAGCTGCAATGGTTAATTGGTCCAAGTTCTAGACTGGGCTTTGATAATAAGATATTAATATTTAATATGGCTTTAAAACCAATTTGGATGTATGGAATTCGACTATGGGGCTCAGCATCGAAATCTAGCGTAGAAAGAATTCAAAGGCTACAGTCCAAGATATTAAGAACAATATGCAAAGCGCCTTGGTATGTAAAAAATTCAATTATTCATAGTAACCTAAAGAAAAATGCAAGCAAATTATGCGAAAAGATTAGCCAACCATCCTAATTCATTAGCAAAAAGTCTCCTAAAGCAATTATGTAGTAAAGGCCAAAGCAAAGCTATCCTCGGCGGTTAAAGAGAAAGGATGTAAAACCTAATTGTGCATAAGGTCATATTCTGTTAGACCAATATCTCGAGAGTAACTTTAGATAATGATGAACGTCGCTGAATAATAATAATAATAATAATAATAATAATAATAATAATAATAATAATAATAATAATAATAATAATAATAATAATAATAATAATAATAATAATAATAATAATAATAATAATAATAATAATAATAATAATAATAATAATAATAATAATAATAATAATAATAATAATAATAATAATAATAATAATAATAATAATAATAATAATAATAATAATAATAATAATAATAATAATAATAATAATAATAATAATAATAATAATAATAATAATAATAATAATAATAATAATAATAATAATAATAATAATAATAATAATAATAATAATAATAATAATAATAATAATAATAATAATAATAATAATAATAATAATAATAATAATAATAATAATAATAATAATAATAATAATAATAATAATAATAATAATAATAATAATAATAATAATAATAATAATAATAATAATAATAATAATAATAATAATAATAATAATAATAATAATAATAATAATAATAATAATAATAATAATAATAATAATAATAATAATAATAATAATAATAATAATAATAATAATAATAATAATAATAATAATAATAATAATAATAATAATAATAATAATAATAATAATAATAATAATAATAATAATAATAATAATAATAATAATAATAATAATAATAATAATAATAATAATAATAATAATAATAATAATAATAATAATAATAATAATAATAATAATAATAATAATAATAATAATAATAATAATAATAATAATAATAATAATAATAATAATAATAATAATAATAATAATAATAATAATAATAATAATAATAATAATAATAATAATAATAATAATAATAATAATAATAATAATAATAATAATAATAATAATAATAATAATAATAATAATAATAATAATAATAATAATAATAATAATAATAATAATAATAATAATAATAATAATAATAATAATAATAATAATAATAATAATAATAATAATAATAATAATAATAATAATAATAATAATAATAATAATAATAATAATAATAATAATAATAATAATAATAATAATAATAATAATAATAATAATAATAATAATAATAATAATAATAATAATAATAATAATAATAATAATAATAATAATAATAATAATAATAATAATAATAATAATAATAATAATAATAATAATAATAATAATAATAATAATAATAATAATAATAATAATAATAATAATAATAATAATAATAATAATAATAATAATAATAATAATAATAATAATAATAATAATAATAATAATAATAATAATAATAATAATAATAATAATAATAATAATAATAATAATAATAATAATAATAATAATAATAATAATAATAATAATAATAATAATAATAATAATAATAATAATAATAATAATAATAATAATAATAATAATAATAATAATAATAATAATAATAATAATAATAATAATAATAATAATAATAATAATAATAATAATAATAATAATAATAATAATAATAATAATAATAATAATAATAATAATAATAATAATAATAATAATAATAATAATAATAATAATAATAATAATAATAATAATAATAATAATAATAATAATAATAATAATAATAATAATAATAATAATAATAATAATAATAATAATAATAATAATAATAATAATAATAATAATAATAATAATAATAATAATAATAATAATAATAATAATAATAATAATAATAATAATAATAATAATAATAATAATAATAATAATAATAATAATAATAATAATAATAATAATAATAATAATAATAATAATAATAATAATAATAATAATAATAATAATAATAATAATAATAATAATAATAATAATAATAATAATAATAATAATAATAATAATAATAATAATAATAATAATAATAATAATAATAATAATAATAATAATAATAATAATAATAATAATAATAATAATAATAATAATAATAATAATAATAATAATAATAATAATAATAATAATAATAATAATAATAATAATAATCATAATAATAATAATAATAATAATAATAATAATAATAATAATAATAATAATAATAATAATAATAATAATAATAATAATAATAATCATAATAATAATAATAATAATAATAATAATAATAATAATAATAATAATAATAATAATAATAATAATAATAATAATAATAATAATAATAATAATAATAATAATAATAATAATAATAATAATAATAATAATAATAATAATAATAATAATAATAATAATAATAATAATAATAATAATAATAATAATAATAATAATAATAATAATAATAATAATAATAATAATAATAATAATAATAATAATAATAATAATAATAATAATAATAATAATAATAATAATAATAATAATAATAATAATAATAATAATAATAATAATAATAATAATAATAATAATAATAATAATAATAATAATAATAATAATAATAATAATAATAATAATAATAATAATAATAATAATAATAATAATAATAATAATAATAATAATAATAATAATAATAATAATAATAATAATAATAATAATAATAATAATAATAATAATAATAATAATAATAATAATAATAATAATAATAATAATAATAATAATAATAATAATAATAATAATAATAATAATAATAATAATAATAATAATAATAATAATAATAATAATAATAATAATAATAATAATAATAATAATAATAATAATAATAATAATAATAATAATAATAATAATAATAATAATAATAATAATAATAATAATAATAATAATAATAATAATAATAATAATAATAATAATAATAATAATAATAATAATAATAATCATCATAATAATAATAATAACAATAATAATAATAATAATAATAATAATAATAATCATAATAATAATAATAATAATAATAATAATAATAATAATAATAATAATAATAATAATAATAATAATAATAATAATAATAATAATAATAATAATAATAATAATAATAATAATAATAATAATAATAATAATAATAATAATAATAATAATAATAATAATAATAATAATAATAATAATAATAATAATAATAATAATAATAATAATAATAATAATAATAATAATAATAATAATAATAATAATAATAATAATAATAATAATAATAATAATAATAATAATAATAATAATAATAATAATAATAATAATAATAATAATAATAATAATAATAATAATAATAATAATAATAATAATAATAATAATAATAATTGTTAAAAATGATCTACCTATTAACCTAGCAAATCTGGCATCACCAAACACTTGTTCAATGCGTTATCTTATTTCGCACATCTCTATTTTCTTACTACACCATTCTTGTTCTTCCTAAATAAAACGTCAAAGAGTACGGTTGAATAATTGCCCCACGTGTATTTTTTCTCGACATAGTTTAACAGGTTATGGGCCCAGCAAGCTTCCACTACGCTAAAAGGAAATACATCCATATACAACAGAAGTCTTACATCCGAATGTCCACAGGAGACAGCAAATCGGAGGTAAAAGCTGTAATCCCATCGAACGAAGAAATTGGCGAAGAAAGCGAACAAATTTCGCAGCCACTACCCGAACAACAATTTCACAGAAGTAGAGCCCCAGAAAGGAAGCAAAACGCTCTCATGAACTACGGAACTATTAAAATCAAACCACAATCATTACAGGACTGGCATGAAATATTCGGCCACCTCAATGAAAACGATTTGAAGCACATCATCAGCAAAAATCTAGGAAAGCAAACACAGAATCCTTTCTCGAAATCCGAGCGAACAAGTCAAGAGCTACTCCAACTAGTACACAGCGACGTGTGTGGCCCGATGACAGTACGTAGTCCCGGAGGCTCTCGGTATTTCGTCACATTCATCGACGACAAGTCTCGCTGGTGTATGGTGTACTTCCTAAAAGCAAAAAATGAGGTCACCGAAAAATTCAAGGAATTTAAACGGCTAGTTGAAAATGAAACAGGGAGAAGAATAAAGTGTTTGCGAACCGACAACGGCACCGAATATACTTGCGACGAAATGAAACAGTTTTTGAAACGCGAAGGCATCCGCCATGAATTTACCGTCGAATATACGCCACAGCAAAACGGCGTAGCCGAAAGAAAAAACCGCACACTCGTAGAAATGGCACGTTGCCTTCTCATTCAGTCGGGATTGCCACCCACCTTTTAGGCGGAAGCCATTAACACGGCTAACTACGTACGAAATCGTTGTCCAACCCAGAGCTTGGATGGCCAAACCCCGTTTAAAGCGTGGACGGGAAAAACTCCTGATGCGAAGCACTTACAAAAATTCGGCTGCACAGCCTACACACTGATTAAAAAACCAGGTAAAAACAAATTCGAACCAAAATCTAAAAAATGTATTTTCGTAGGATACTCTGACACATCGAAGGCCTACCGATTATGGAACCCAGAGGCCAGGAAGATCGAACGGAGCAGAGACGTCAAATTTTTACCACTCACGAACCAGAATAAATACGAGGAGTTCTCTCCGTATGAAGTCGAATTACCGGCACGAAACCAACCACGAAAAACCAAAGACACGCAATCGAATGAAGTTGGAGTACAAATAGACACCAAAACCGAAGGCAAAGTTAACATCGACAATGAAGATAAATCGAACAGCGCTAGAGGACGCGCAGATGCAAATACTGAAGATGACGATGACATCGATATAAAGGTCGAACAAATAAGAACCAGAGGACGACCGAAAATGTTGAAGACTGGAATGAAGGGCAGGCCACGAAAAATCCACCACACTACCACCGCTCCCAGCACTCGATCCACATCAAGCGATGAAGAATTTCAATCAGCAAGCCTGGTTCAAGGCACCGATCCGGAAAGTAGCACAGAAGCACTCAAGCGCCCTGAAGCAAACGAATGGAAACTAGCCATGCTCAAAGAATACAACACCCTAATGAAAAACGGCACGTGGCAGATCGTCGACCGGCCTCCCGGTAAGAAAGTTGTACAATCCAAATGGGCACTGAAAACAAAAATGGGAACGGACGGCGTCATAGACTGTCGAAAGGCGCGGTTGGTAGCGAAAGGGTTTACCCAACGGGCCGGAATTGATTACGACGAAACCTTCGCCCCGGTCGCACGTTTG